>SSNP01000218.1:474411-489666 GCA_006937955.1 Pachypanchax playfairii | reverse complement strand
TCCATCCATCCATCCATCCATCCATCCATCCATCCATCCATCCATCCATCATCATCCACTGATCATGGACGCCCAGACATCACTGTCCACACACACCTCCTCCAGCTCTTGCATTCCCAGGCCAGCTGAGAGACATAGTCCCTCCAGAGTGTCCTAGGTCTTCCCAATTTTATATAACTGTGAAACTCATTTTTGCACCTTTCATAGTAAATTTTGGATCGCTGGCACTTGGGATACTCCACAGATATGGAAAACACTGTTGATCTGTCTGTTTTTCTTGCCACCTAATCTGGAGTCCTTCCCCACCTCGGGAGAAAGAACCAGACCACCTTCCTCAGATTATTATCAATCCCAGAAGGCCATTAAAAAGCCATTTGTCTCAATAAAACCAGCAGTCAGTTGTATGCAGCTCAAGTGTTGCTTATTTAATTTGTACCCTTTTGAGTCTTTCTTCCAGAAATCTGTTTTTCTAAATTGCAGATAAAATTATCAAGGGTTTTTTCTTGTTTTTGTTTTGACTAACTTTCACAATGAGGATGATCAGGGCCGTCCTGCTAACCTGGCCAGATCTATGTGTAGCTCCACCTGTTCACTCGGTGCTAAACATACATCTGGGATTTCTCGTGTAAAAGCATCTCAGAACGGAGGGACATCTGGCATAGTATTTTAAGCTGTTTAGAGGACGCACCAGCAAGTGTCTGCCTTTCATGATTTGTCTTTAGCCAATAACAGTAAATAAAGTTCTTGCAAATCCAGTTGGGAGTAAAGCACAACACATCTTTACCATCAAGAAGTGTTCACATTTCTTACCTTTGCTCATTTTTCAACCAAGAAACTGTCTCTAGTTCTCCTAAAACAGATTCAATAGCTGCTTTTATGTGTACATCCACCGGCGCAGCCATGTTTGTTTTTCTTTGCCTGGGCACTTGCTGCCAATCATAACTGAACACCCGCCCCAAAGTACAATGCTAACTCATGATTGGTCCGAAAATGATTTTACCGAGGAAGACAGTTTAGTTGGAGCGGTTCAAGGATTTTCATGGGGTTGGAAAACTCCAAATCTTGCAAGAGTCCATCTTGCAGCGCAAGGTTACCAGCCTGTAGCATAAGCAAACTAAGCAGCTGTTTAGGGCCTCCAGGCCAGCAGGGGGTGGCCAAGAGCACTTGACCATCTCAAAAAACAAAACAAAGAGCAAGCTCACAAATTAGAAGAAAATTAACGTGATGGTAATATAATATAAATGTAATAAATGATCTAGGTCCTTTTTTATGAACATTGTAAAAACATTTGTAAATTTTTTGTTATTGCTTGAAAACAAAACTAAACTGAAGCTCATCAGATGGTAAGAAAAACTCAGACAAGTGACACTTTCTCCCAGCTTATTCTATGTGATTGCCTTTATAAAGCACTTACAGTGATACTTGAATACTACTTATTTTTCTTTATCAAGGATATAATTTAGTAGTTTAGTATAAAGGGAGGGATCTGCAAGCCGGTTCACTCTCTTCAGCTTAAAATCTGAAACCGGATTTATGATATAATTTGGATGAGGAGTGAAATGTCTCCAAAATCATGAAAAATGTCCAAGTGCCTTTTTTAACCCACTATGTGTAAATGGAGCTAAAATATATAAATATTTTTGTCTAGATAAGGTCAGACATCATCACATCTGAATAATTTTCAGGCCTGTAGATCTCGGAATTGAATAATTGATTCACTTGTTTGTCCGAAATAATACTGAAGTTAAGTTACATTTGTTAAATGTGTATCATCAAGCTGTTTATTGTTATTTCACTTTTTCTATAATTATTTTCTAAAATGAGAGGAAGAAGGGATCAAAATTGAAGGGATTTTTTTTAAATGTGGAAAAGGGTTTGGGATCTTGTGTAATTTATAATCCTTTAGGAGAACGATGTTTTACACATGAAATTAAACATTGAAAGATTTTTCTGTCACTTCTGTTACAGTTACTACACGGAGTGATTAACTAGTAACAGGATTTTATCTGGTGTTCACACCACCAGCTGGATCTGGAGTGTTTCTGATTGTCTGAAAGTTTGAGAGATGTCACCTTGTTTAATTATACAGATTTTTTCCGTGTACAGTCATGATTGTCCCCTTAAATGTCAGAACCCTGACAGAACAAATCCCATTCACCAAGTACAGAGGACCAGTTTGTGCCCTGGTGTGGAAACAATCATCTTACCTTATATGTGAACAAGATAAAGAAGATGATTGTCAGAGGTTTCTTCAGATCTGCTGCAACACAGACCGCTATAGGAGATCCTTCCTGTCTACAGCTAGAACCCACAATGACTCTAACATGATCCACATGCTATTTATTTACAAAAATAATGTGAAGGGATTTTTATTGAAAATACTAAAAAAAATACAATCTGTGTTATAGTTCTTTTAAGGAAACAATTGTCTCATTAGCCGCATTTATATGTGCAAAGTGTTTTTAATCTGATCATTGTTCAGATTAGAATTTGACCGTGTATATGGACCCTGAATGCATCTTTCCGATAATGACAAGCGTTTACATGCTCCACATGTTCGATCGGATTAGCTCGTTTTGATAAGCGCAGAAGGATCCAGAACACCAGAAACAGCTGTAGAAGCAGAAGAAGCAGACTTCCGTTGTAAACAAACATGGCTGCGACTGTTTAAAATAGAGTGGTACGATCTTCTTCTGAGCGTTTTTTTATTTTTTCTGGAAACATTTTTACATCTAAACCTCCAGCAGTGCATTTGTGTCTGAAACTGTTTCACGCTGCCATGTTTTCATCCAGCGTCTGTAAACACCAACGTAAGATTCGCCAGCATACGATACGTGACCCACATTTGGAAGAAGCGTTTACATGTGCAGCGATCGTATCAACTATCGGCATAACCCACCTGTCTCAATCAGAAAGAAAGTTTGATCCGACCGAGTGTAAGTAATCTGATCGGCATGTTTACATGAAGCATTTTTAACCTGTTTAATTGTGTCCATGTAAACGCAGCTATTGTTTTCTCTAAAATGAGAAGTTCTCAGACAGCGGATAGTTTGTTGTCATAATCAGAGGGAACTAAAAAGAGCTTCTACAAATTAAATTAGGGTCCAATACAACCTCAGATCAGCTCCAAAATCTATAATCATTTTTTCAATGATACCTGCACAATAGCTTTTTGCTCTCCATAAAGTTATCTTCTTTATTTCAAATTTCAATCTCTAAATCCTTTAATGGTCATTTTACAAGTGAAATCCAAAATTTCAATTGCACTAACTTTAAAATTGATTCATAAGAAGATCTGTAAATGAACAAAAAAAAAAATCCATGCAAAAATCAATTTCTTTGGATAAAACATTTGATTATAATAAACTCTAAAACAGTTTCCTGCTTCTTGTGGATTTTTCCAACTCTGTTGATTTTTGACATTTAAACAAAGCTTTTGGTTAAAGTGGGATTTTTATCACACGCCAGACAAAAATATCTGACGCAACGTTAAATTCTGTTTTTACTAAGAAGTAAAACAAGGACATCTACACAAATAAATTCACTGCTGTCAAAATATATTTCCTTTGTATTAATTTACCAGTGTACACATTAATATCCTGGATCTGATAACGTGCTGGAGGTGTGTGCTGATATGAGTGTGGTCGTCTTCAGGCTGCACAGATTCAGTCTCGACTGAGAGCAGGGAGAGCTGAGAGAAGGACACATGACAAGAGTGAGAGAAACAGAAAAAGACGTAAGAATTGAGACAAAGGAGGGTGAGAGTTGTAGGGAGCAGGCAGGTTGGAGTGTGCTGGCCGGGCCCCAGCGGAGCCATCGATCCAGGCTGGCCTTACATCAGAGACAGGAAACCTGAGCTGCATGCTTCATCACCTTCCCCGTGGAGTCCTCCCTCACTCCTCTCCTCTGAATCTCGACCATCTTTTCTCCTCCGTTATCCCTGCCCTGCACAGTAGTGACTCCATTTGTTTTACTGCCTCTGCTTTCCTCTCTTCTTTCCTGTGATGCAAGGCCTGTCTGCTTTTACTACAAGCTGCTGTCAATTCATCATCTACGGCTGAATTTAGCTGCACCCAGCACTAAGTGCACATCGCCATCCATTCACAACCACTCATTCATTATCCCCTCCCGTGCATGTGTGTGTTTGCCCTTGCTGCTTTCAGTGTGTGAGCAAGCGTTCACGTCAGTGTGTAAATTATGCACAACTTGTCCTGCCTGTCCGCCTAAGCTATTGTTTTGAAAGGGGAGGGGGTATTAAGGGGGCCAGTGCCATGCGACTTGGGGGTAACAAGGTTAGGTTATCGAATTTGTTTAGGCGTCACCGTCTCCTGTGGGAGTGAACTCAACCCCCACACACAGACTCAACCCTCATCTTTCTGCGCACTCCGACGAAAATATCTCAGCAGCCCACTGCTAAGGGGTCCTATTGTGTAGCAGTCTGGGTGTTTGCTTATATATGTTTCATGACACTGTAAGACTCCATTTACTATACCGTTTAAGAGATGTTATCATTTACACACTGTAATTAGACACAGCAGACTAAAGAAGTGCTATTACAGAGTGTCTAAAGTTTCACTGCTTGAGTCTGACAGTAAGTGTCTTTAAAAAATATAAACTTTCAGTTCAGGAAGAATTTGATTGGGTTACATCAAAAGTGTTTAAGGTGTTTAATTGAACTTTTAATTGTCTTTTCAGTTTTCCAGTTGTGGCGTTTTACTTTTTATAAGACTTTGTATTTATTTGCAATTCTGGATGCTGCAAAAAAACATAAATTAAATGTAGAAAATATAAATAAATTAAAGAAAAGTTTGTTTGAACAGAGAAAGATCAGCTTGTGTGTGTTCCACTCAGATGCCTGCAGTCGGGTCAGGACCATGTTTACCACTGTGCTGATTCACTTCCTCCACACTGTCTGTCAGCATCCAGGAACTGAGAAAACCAAATGTGTTGAGCAACGTTTTGGTTTATAAACAATATGAAGTGATCAACAGTTAGAAACTTCCTATTTTTCAAATGAAGTTTGCTATTTTAAATCCTGTTACATACAATATAGACTTGTTTCAACAGGTGTGTTTTACAGGTGTGTCAGTTTGGGAGGGATTTACTATGAAGTCCTACACTATGTCTCAAATATGGCTTTGGATTGCTTCAGACAATGTAAATCGGGCTGGTTGTATATGTTGCTGCGTATGAATCTCACATTCGCAGAAGATATAAAAACTATTTTTAACAATGAAGACAAAGATAAAGTTACTGGTAACTTTAAGTCTTTGAAGCAACTGACGATGTGCGATGCACATTCAGTCATCAGAAAATGATGAAACGTGTCACATCAATATTAAATAAAGGTCTCCAAGAATAATAATCTGATCAGCGAGAAGTTTCTGGGTTCTAAACCGGTCCGGACCTTTCTGCATGCAGTTTGCATGTTCTTCCCTCCCCGTGCATGCGTGGGTTTCCTACGGGGACTTCCTCACACAGACTAAAAATATGCATGAGGTTAATTAGTAACTCCAAATTGTCTCTGTGATGGACAGGTGACCTGTCCAGGTGTAACTCCGCCTCTCACCCAGTGACTGTTTGACACCACCTCCAGGTGACATTTAAAAATGTGATATTGTGAACAAGTGATGTTGACATAAACATGTTTGAAATGTTCTTTAATGTGTGAACATTAAAGAAAATGAAAGTTTTTTTCTTTTCTAACTGAAGTTCCTTTTGCACCAGATTCTGACGCCATCTTCCTGGACACTGTAATCATCTATGAGCTCACAGCTGAGCAAGTATCAGCACAGGTACTTGATCTTGTTTTAAATAACTTGAGCTCTGATATACATGTTACCAATTAGTCTACAAAGGAGCTTTACATTTAAATGTCATGGGAAACAACTATCCAGATTTGTTCTTTAGTCCAATACCATCTTTCAGACCACACATTCTGCACACTGTGTTAAATTCTCAGCTTTCACATGGAGACATGAACCTGACGATCAACCCAAACAGGAAACAGACACTTCTTCTTCTCTCTTATACTGTATTGATCGTTTCTCTTTCTCACCCTTTCAACAACCCCTCCCCCCACATGCATACACACACACACACACACACACACACACACACACACACACACACACACACACACACACACACACAAAAGTGTGTTTTGGTATCCTTATGGGGACTGTCCATTGACTTCCATTGATTTTAGTAACTAGATTTATACCTAACCCAAACCCTTTTACTAACCTTAACCATTACTGATCTATAACTAACCCTAAGACTAACTAAAACTCTATTCACACCATACCTATAAACCTAACCCCTAACCCTAAAAAGGGGAGTCCCCCTCATGGGGACCAGGCTTCGGTCCCCACAAAAACCCTCGGACCCCAGAAAGATAGTAAAAGTCAGGAAACGGGTCCTCAGGAGGTCAGAAATACAAACCCACACACACACACACAGGGCTTCCAGCTATTCTTTTCATTCTATTTTTTCATTCTAATCTCTAATTCTAATCTAATTTAAACAAAAACTGACACAAAATACCAAAAACATCCAATAAAACTAAACTAAAAATAACTGAACACAAAAATAGATCAAATGTATAAGAAAGAATGTTAAAATAGAATAATACATGTTAAAAACACCTCCTGTCTGCAAGTGTCTCTCATTCAGCTGCTGTAACTGAACTAGCAGATTAAATCAAACCTGAAAAAAATACTATTCCAACATTTCCCACAATGCATCAGGACAGAGTGTTGGAGCTGAGACCCCATCTAATATACTGCAGTATCTTCAACCACAGAAAGAGGACAAATCATCCAAAATATGAGACAAAATTCCAACCAATCTGCTAATCATTTGTCCTCCAAAAACAGTCAACAAGGACTCAGTCGACAGCTCTGACCAAGAGAAACCTCCCCACACAAAATAAACACAATCTCACATGGTGCCTCTTTTCACAGATCCACTAACAAATAAAGATGATGAACAGAGTTTTAACTGAGATAAATCCTCTTGGGTTCCCGCCCTTCATCTTCACATCTGCCTCATGTTCATCTGCTGCACGGATCAATGCTGATGGAATTCCCTGATCGAGACGGGAGAAGATGTTTCCTCACTTACATATGAACGTAGATGCAGCTGTGCAGCATCAGTAAATTACTTCATTTACCAGCTTGATTCTATTTCCAAATAATGACTGCTGAATCTGAGGATACTTCAGGCACCAGATAAAGTGGCTACAATTTAAATCCATTGAGAGTCTTTATTAAATATTATTATGTAAATAAATAAATATTAAAGTCGGTCTGCCTTTTATTATGGCCGGCCAGAACTCTCTAAAAATGCATTAACCAGTCCTTTTAACATGCATGACTTGTTGGAGCACTTGAATCCACCAATAAATTTTTCAACATCAAAAGGTATGCTCAGTGGCAAGAGAAAAAACTCAGACTGTACCCAGAGCTAAAAGTGACAGCTTGGTCAACTTAGGAAGGACTGTTTTTTTTAACTGTCTACCCAAAAGAAGAAAAGAAAAAAAAATCTGAGGGATTTCTCAACAGAAATTGTTGAGCAAAGTTTATGATTTAGAGGTCTCAAATAAAAAAAACAGTCTAAATGTGAAGAACAGCTTTATCTCACCTGAGCAGTGTTGGGAAAATAACTTAAAAAAAGTAATTAGTTATACTTGTTCCAAAAAGTAATTGAGTTAGTATCTGAATTACTCTATAAAAAAGCAACTAGTCACCTGAGAAAGTAACTGACGGCATTACTTAAAAAAACAAATTCCTTTCTTTCTTTGTTTCCTGACTTTTACTATCTTTCTGGGGTCCGAGGATTCTTGTGGGGACCGAAGCCTGGTCCCCATGAGGGGGACTCCCCTTTTTAGGGTTAGGGGTTAGGTTTATAGGTATGGTGTGAATAGAGTTTTAGTTAGTCTTAGGGTTAGTTATAGATCAGTAATGGTTAAGGTTAGGAAAAGGGTTTGGGTTAGGTATAAATCTAGTTACTAAAATCAATGGAAGTCAATGGACGGTCCCCATAAGGATAACAAAACACACTTGTTTGTGTGTGTGTGTGTGTGTAGCCACATTGCACCTTTCATTTTACCAATTCATAGTAACACACTGAATTTTACATTCACTATTACTTTAAACAGTGTTATTCCAAACACTGCAACTGAGTAATTGTCTTTTCTGGGTTTCATTGTTTGCTCGTGTTTGGTCCATAGATTGTACATAAAGATGGAAGGCACATCCCTTCTGCTTACACTGTAAAAAAAAAGAAGCCATATTGCCCCATTTACAGGCATCACCATGTTCTACTACTGGAGTGTGCTCTGAAGCTGAAAGTCATCCCTGCTCACACCATCATGGTGGTTAAAAGTCACACCTGGTCCAACCATATGAGAGCACGTGTTTGCATTTGGCTGCAACTTAAAGAGGCCCTTCCACTAAAAAAGTGTTTTCTGAGGCTTCTGTTGAATATTTTAGCTCCACAGGTGTTCTTACCTTCATAGCGGGTGTGAAAACAGATCAACAACTTCTCTTTCAGTTTTAATCTCTCAAACTACGCAGGTGGCGATAAAACTCGAGTCCGAACGGCCTGAATCTGTTTCGTCACAACTTCTTTGTTCGTTAGTACTCGGCAGCTCCGGCAGTTGAAACCACACCTAGCATGCTGCTGGCTAAAAGCTGTTAGCATAATGTAGCAAACAGGAAGACACGACGTCTGATGTTGCCATGTGCAGCGGGGCAGGAAACAGTATACCTTGCTCTCATAGGCTAGTTTGTTAGCCAATCAGAGTCCAGCAAATTTGAATAATGAATATGAACGAGCTGCTGCTCGAAGCCTGATGGAAGGAGCCGGAACCACCCGAATTTTGACGCAGACAGATTGAAAGGTCTGTTAATCAGTGTTTCTTGACGTTTTTTAGATATAAAATGTTTCATATTACTGGTTAATACTTAAGAAATAACCACAAAGTCCTGAAATTTGTATGAAATGGCCTCTTTAACCATTAAATTCCAGTTTAAACGTTATTGTTGCACATGTTGATAGAACAACCAGTCTGTGCTGTCATGTTTCTGGGCTGTATGTGAAGAATCCTTGCAGATTTGTAAAGATAACCAGTCAAGTCAAGTTTATTTATAGAGCGCTTTAACATACAGCAAAATAGAAAATACAACAATAAACAAATACTTAAACAAAGAATAGAACTAGGAAGAAAAATACAATAACAGACAGGCTCTGGATGTGTGAATGAAAAGTCTTACTGCCACAAGCGAACAAAAAGAAAAGATGACCCCTGAGACTTGATGAGGATGTTTGCTTTAATATCTAAAGTGGCTCATCAGATTTGTTTATAATTTTAACTCAATCTACAATTAAAGCCTTTAGAACTGTTTCCTAAAAGCCACCAGCTCTGCACAACTTCTTGGTAGGTCCTGCTTTGCCTCCCATGCAGCCACAGAGTGAGTAAATGGTCATCATGATCAATATCTATTTCCTGTGGTGTTAGATTTCAGAATAATGTCTATATTGAACCAATGTTTCAGCAGACTCCCACCACAGTTTTTCTCTCTCAGCCATCCACTGTTTCCGTTGCTGAAGGAGAGAAAATCCCTACAAATCAGATTAAACAAATGATTTTCAGGAGAGTGATTGATAATCCATCTTGCTTCACTGGCCTAACTAGGAGATCCTAACAGTCCAGACTGAGCATCTGAGAAGGGAATGTGCCTCTAATGTGGTTTGTGATTCCTGTTTATCCTGCACAGATCAGCAGGGTTAACCTAATTGGTGGAAAGTCTTGGTCTCGCTGCTACTTGGAGAAGTCCCGCCCAAAAAAAAATTAAGGTCTAATGCAGGGCATAGAGGCTTTTGATTTGAAACATAAATTCCTTTGAAACCAGAAACTCCGACCTGTGATCTAAATACAACCTACTCACCTCTTTGACTTTTCTATGGGCACTAATTAGGTGAAATTTAGTGTAGGTCGGGTCACATTTTCCCGTGTCAGAGTGCTGCACATCTAGAGGATCGTGATCTGCTTGATTTTGGTCATCTTGTTTTTAACTGTGTGCAAAGAGTCAAGTTTGTGTTGATGTTCCAAGATCAAAGACACAAAAACTATATATTTTGTTTGGAGATTTTCACTTTGAAGAGAAGCTGAGAATTACATTTTGTGAAGAAGAAATGCAAGAGTAGTAACAATGACCGAGTGGTTCTTCCCCATTACCACCTCTGCCCACTGGGAATTTTTGTAATGCTGCAAACCAGCTCATGTAAAATACATTTCTACATCAGTAAACTAAGTTATTCCCCTTATGGGAAACAAAAAGGTCAGAACCCATGCAAAGTACTAGTAAGGCAATCAATGTACAGTCTGTGCTAAAAGCAAAAGTTCGGGGAGGGGGTACCTACTTAAAAGCATTCACTTTTATGCTTTAATCAATTTATGGGTGTACTGCTCATTCTGTTTAAGCCAATAAACGGGTGGATTATCTTGAAATACTGCTTCGCCTATTGACCACCTTTGTTTATGATGGAAGTTCCAGAGGTCGTGTGTATGTGAGAGTGTGTGTTTTTCCGTTTAGATCCAGTCTTGACATGGTGACTGGTACAAAACCCTCAGAGTCTCACCAGATCACGTCATTTAAAATGTGAAAAGCCTGCTGATAAAAAATAATCATTAAAAAAAATGCTATACTTTAAAAAGTCTGACATGGTTTGTAAGGGCGTTTTTAGTTTTACACTGCTTTACTTGTTTAAATATGAGGAATAAAAAACCCATAAATGAGTAGTTTCTGTTACGTAAAGTCATTTAGATGTTTATTTTTAAAGCTTTAGAGTTTTATTTCATTTTTTATTTGAGCTTTTACTAAAGTTGGCAGTGGTTCTTCATTTAAACGTATTTGAGAGGAAGTCTTGTTGAGTCGTATGACACAGACACACACTTAATACAAACATCACAGATCAAACTAATTTCAAAAAAGTTGTACTGAAATTTTAAAAAGCTGACCTTTATCCTCAGAATAAAACTAAAAGTGGAACAGAAAGTGTTCCAGCACAACACAAACATGCTTGTTCTGTTTCACAGTGCCCACCTTTCCTCCTCTCAGGTTCATTTTTCATCGCTCACACTTTCACTTTTACTTCCTGTCCTCTCTTCTTTTTCTTTCTCTCTCTCTCATCCTCAGACAGACAGGAAGTGTCAGGGAAGGCCGGGTTATTTTAGGCCTAATTGGGAGATTGATGTTCATCCAGAAACCTGGCACCTTGACATGCCTTTCATCCTCCCTCGTGCACTTCCTCCCAAAGGCAAGAGCCAGACATGTTGACGGCTTGCTGAAATGTACACAACTGTCCTTTTTAAGGGCTTTTTACAGGCAGGGATGAAACTGGTGTGATAAACAGCGTCATCAGGAAGAAACAACCGGTCAGAAGGTTTTTAAAGTGACTGTTTCCAACGAAAACATGGCTGGTCTGGATCTTCATGACTGTTTATAGAAATACAGAAGAACACATTATTGAATGGGCTTAAAGAAAAGGGCATCAGTCCCACTTAACGAGGCTATTTGTGGGGAATGTCTGGATGGGATCAGAATGGGCAGTGGCTTTATCATGACCCCCATCTCATATGCCATGTGAGAACTGGCTGTAACACGAACCTCATGTCTACGACTTCTACAACAGAGGTAACAAGAAGCTAAGGGTCACTGAAGCATGTCCAGGTCAGCGCTCTACACTGAAGTAGGATGTGACCCAGAGGGAAACACTTTATAATGTTCAACCAGACCCCAAATCTTAGTTTGTCCCTTAAAATGTCTAAATGATTAAAACAGGATCTGAACACATCTAAACATACATCTGCAACAAACATTACAGAATTATTTTAGGTCTAATGTAAAAACCCACTTCATTTAACACAGGTAACTGTGTGTTCAGAGACAACACAGTCAAAATGAACTGCTAAAGTTTTAAATAAATCACTAAGAAAACTTCATCTCAGAACATCAGATCTCTGTCCGTGTACATGAAAACATGGCGCGAAAAAACACTGATACTTAACAAAATAGAAGAATCTACCTGGTTTTATACCTGTCATGGCCTCTGTTTGGTGCGAACCCTCTTACAAGCACAAGCCCCAGACCACAAAACAGTTTTAAAGTGTTTATTGAAGTTATGAAAAGGAGCACGGCCAGGCACGTAACTCCTGTGCTGCTGGCGGTACAGGAACCGGGCCTCACCGGGATGGAACCGTGGAACTCTAAACGGTGAGAGCACAGGTTAGTTATCTGAGGGGTTGTGATGTTGGAGCAAGCATGAGAACATGAGAGAAGGCTTACTTGGATGGCGCAGATGGTGGTGTTGAGAGGAGGAGTTGTTGGTGGCTGAAAAGAGGTCTGTGGTCCGGAGTGAGATGTGCAGGTGCTGGAGGGTGAACAGATCAGCTCTGGGTCTGTGTGTCCAGCAGGTGCAGGCTCCGGGGAGGAAGAGACAGGCGGAGAACAATCCAGGGAGAACCAAGCCAGCGTGAGAGCCTGTGGTATCGGATTGTCTCCAGGACAGGAGGTGCAGATCCTCGGAGAGGCGTCGGATCCGTGTGAAACTCCTGTAGAGAAAGGAAAAGAAAGACCAAGCGTTATGGGGCTCGTCTTTCAGGAATGTGCATGTGGTCAGTATTAGCAACTCTACCAAGCGATGAAAGAGAACTATCTGGCGCCTGTCTCGTGTTGATCCTCCCCTTAAATCCCCTCTCAGGTGAAGAGGAGAATGAGCCACACCTGCCGCTCCAGAGCTGATCCACCTGTTGGAAATGAGGTTAATCACACCCACACACACACTCACAGCCACAGGCAGATCAGCCACATAACAGTACCCCCCCCCCTAACGACCGCCTCCAGGCGGTCGCGCCGAAGATGCAGGCAGGGATGAGGACGACGAGGCGGAGGACGCTTCGAAGTCCGTGATTAAGGTGGGGTCCAAGATGAAGGACCGGGGAACCCAGGAGCGGTCCTCAGGGCCATAACCCTCCCAGTCCACCAGGTACTGGAAACCCCGCCCCCGGGGACGGACACCCACAATCCGCCGGACTGTGAAAGCCGGGTGGCCGTCAATCATACGGGCGGGCGGGGGGGAAGGTGGCGGAGGGCAGAGAGGACTGGACATCACGGGCTTCACCTTGGATACATGGAAGACCGGATGGACACGGAGGTGAGAGGGGAGCCGGAGCCTGACCGTAGCTGGACTGGGGACTTCCTCCACAGTGAAGGGGCCCAAGAACCGAGGGGAGAGCTTCCTGGTAGAGGCCTTGAGGGGGAAGTCCTTAGCGGTGAGCCAGACCCTTTGTCCCGGGGAGTAGGTGGGAGCCGGGATGCGTCTGCGGTCCGCACCCGCCTTAGTCCTTGCCGCCGTGCGCTCCAGCGCACGCTTGGTTCCAGACCAGACGCGGCGTATCTGGCGGATGTGGGTGCGGACCGTGGGAATGACCGGCTCAGGGCAGGAGGAAGGGATGAGCGTGGGCTGGTAGCCGAGGGAACACTCGAATGGAGAGAGCCCCGTCGCAGACGAGATGTGCGCGTTGTGCGCGTACTCAACCCAGGAGAGATGCTGACACCATGTGGCAGGATTTTCTTCGCACACACAGCGCAGCATGCTTTCCATCTCCTGGTTGAGACGCTCACACTGCCCATTCGTCTGCGGGTGGAACCCTGAAGTGAACCGGGGCGTGGCTCCCAACATCACACAAAACTCCTTCCAGACCCTGGCGGTGAACTGCGTGCCCCGATCCGAGAGCACCTCCGACGGGATGCCATGCAGGCGAAACACATGGCGGAACAGGAGGCGGGCGGTCTCGGGGGCTGACGGGAGCTTCGGCAGCGCGATGAGGTGGCATGCCTTGGAAAAACGGTCAATAATTGTGAGGATGACGGACTTGCCTTTAGAGATGGGGAGGCCGGTGACGAAGTCCAACGCGATGTGCGACCAGGGTCTGGATGGGACCGGGAGCGGCTGCAGGAGTCCCGCTGGAGGCCGGTGGGACGGCTTGCTGCGGGCACACACACAACAAGCAGACACGAATTCTCCAACATCCTTATGTATAGCTGGCCACCAAAAATACCTCTGCAGGAAGGCGATGGTTCGACTGGTGCCAGGATGGCAGGAGAACTTCGTGTTGTGCCCCCAGCGGATGACCTGCGCTCGGACCGAGGATGGCACGTAGAGCCGGTTGGGAGGTCCTCCTCCAGGGTCTGGCTCCGCCTCCTGCGCTCGCCGGATCAGCCTCTCGATGTCCCAGGTGAGTGAGCGGACGAAGCAGGACCCAGGTAAGATGGTCTCCGTCCGCTCCTCCGGGAGCTCGGGCTGATGAAGGCGGGAGAGCGCGTCCGGCTTCTGGTTCTTGGACCCCGGCCGGTAGGAGATGGAGAGATTGAACCTGGTGAAGAAGAGGGACCAACGGAACTGGCGGGGGTTGAGGCGTTTCGCACTCTGAAGATAGATTAGATTTTTATGGTCAGTCCAGATTATTATAGGGAGTTGCGTACCTTCAAGCCAGTGCCTCCATTCTTCCAGCGCCAGTTTTATTGCCAGGAGCTCCCTGTCCCCGATGTTATAGTTGCGCTCCGGCGGCGTGAAGCGCTTAGAGAAGAAAGCGCACGGGTGGAGCTTGTTGTCCGCCGCCGAGCGCTGGGACAGGACAGCTCCCACGCCTTCCTCAGAAGCGTCCACCTCCAGGGTGAACTGGGCGCTGGTGTCCGGGTGAATAAGGATGGGCGCTGCCGTGAAGCGCTGTTGCAGGTTCCTGAAGGCGGCCTCAGCCTCCGGGCCCCAGTGGAACGGCACCTTGGGAGAGGTCAGCGCCGTAAGGGGTCCCACTATGAGGCTGAAACCGCGGATGAACCTGCGGTAAAAGTTAGAGAAGCCCAGGAACCGTTGCAGCTGCTTCCGGCAGGTAGGCACTGGCCACTCCTCCACGGCTTGAGTCTTGACGGGGTCCGGTCTGATCTGTCCACCCTCTAGAATGAAACCGAGAAATGTGATGGTGGGTGTGTGAAACTCACATTTCTCGGCCTTGACGTAGAGCCGGTTCTCCAGGAGCCTTTGGAGGACCAGCCGGACGTGTCGCTGATGAGTCTGTGGATCTGGGGAAAAAATCAAAATATCGTCTAGGTAGACGAACACAAACTGATGTAAGAAGTCCCTGAGTACGTCATTGATTAGTGCTTGGAACACTGCTGGTGCATTGGT
>SSNP01000218.1:272057-474401 GCA_006937955.1 Pachypanchax playfairii | reverse complement strand
TAACGACCGCCTCCAGGCGGTCGCGCCGAAGATGCAGGCAGGGATGAGGACGACGAGGCGGAGGACGCTTCGAAGTCCGTGATTAAGGTGGGGTCCAAGATGAAGGACCGGGGAACCCAGGAGCGGTCCTCAGGGCCATAACCCTCCCAGTCCACCAGGTACTGGAAACCCCGCCCCCGGGGACGGACACCCACAATCCGCCGGACTGTGAAAGCCGGGTGGCCGTCAATCATACGGGCGGGCGGGGGGGAAGGTGGCGGAGGGCAGAGAGGACTGGACATCACGGGCTTCACCTTGGATACATGGAAGACCGGATGGACACGGAGGTGAGAGGGGAGCCGGAGCCTGACCGTAGCTGGACTGGGGACTTCCTCCACAGTGAAGGGGCCCAAGAACCGAGGGGAGAGCTTCCTGGTAGAGGCCTTGAGGGGGAAGTCCTTAGCGGTGAGCCAGACCCTTTGTCCCGGGGAGTAGGTGGGAGCCGGGATGCGTCTGCGGTCCGCACCCGCCTTAGTCCTTGCCGCCGTGCGCTCCAGCGCACGCTTGGTTCCAGACCAGACGCGGCGTATCTGGCGGATGTGGGTGCGGACCGTGGGAATGACCGGCTCAGGGCAGGAGGAAGGGATGAGCGTGGGCTGGTAGCCGAGGGAACACTCGAATGGAGAGAGCCCCGTCGCAGACGAGATGTGCGCGTTGTGCGCGTACTCAACCCAGGAGAGATGCTGACACCATGTGGCAGGATTTTCTTCGCACACACAGCGCAGCATGCTTTCCATCTCCTGGTTGAGACGCTCACACTGCCCATTCGTCTGCGGGTGGAACCCTGAAGTGAACCGGGGCGTGGCTCCCAACATCACACAAAACTCCTTCCAGACCCTGGCGGTGAACTGCGTGCCCCGATCCGAGAGCACCTCCGACGGGATGCCATGCAGGCGAAACACATGGCGGAACAGGAGGCGGGCGGTCTCGGGGGCTGACGGGAGCTTCGGCAGCGCGATGAGGTGGCATGCCTTGGAAAAACGGTCAATAATTGTGAGGATGACGGACTTGCCTTTAGAGATGGGGAGGCCGGTGACGAAGTCCAACGCGATGTGCGACCAGGGTCTGGATGGGACCGGGAGCGGCTGCAGGAGTCCCGCTGGAGGCCGGTGGGACGGCTTGCTGCGGGCACACACACAACAAGCAGACACGAATTCTCCAACATCCTTATGTATAGCTGGCCACCAAAAATACCTCTGCAGGAAGGCGATGGTTCGACTGGTGCCAGGATGGCAGGAGAACTTCGTGTTGTGCCCCCAGCGGATGACCTGCGCTCGGACCGAGGATGGCACGTAGAGCCGGTTGGGAGGTCCTCCTCCAGGGTCTGGCTCCGCCTCCTGCGCTCGCCGGATCAGCCTCTCGATGTCCCAGGTGAGTGAGCGGACGAAGCAGGACCCAGGTAAGATGGTCTCCGTCCGCTCCTCCGGGAGCTCGGGCTGATGAAGGCGGGAGAGCGCGTCCGGCTTCTGGTTCTTGGACCCCGGCCGGTAGGAGATGGAGAGATTGAACCTGGTGAAGAAGAGGGACCAACGGAACTGGCGGGGGTTGAGGCGTTTCGCACTCTGAAGATAGATTAGATTTTTATGGTCAGTCCAGATTATTATAGGGAGTTGCGTACCTTCAAGCCAGTGCCTCCATTCTTCCAGCGCCAGTTTTATTGCCAGGAGCTCCCTGTCCCCGATGTTATAGTTGCGCTCCGGCGGCGTGAAGCGCTTAGAGAAGAAAGCGCACGGGTGGAGCTTGTTGTCCGCCGCCGAGCGCTGGGACAGGACAGCTCCCACGCCTTCCTCAGAAGCGTCCACCTCCAGGGTGAACTGGGCGCTGGTGTCCGGGTGAATAAGGATGGGCGCTGCCGTGAAGCGCTGTTGCAGGTTCCTGAAGGCGGCCTCAGCCTCCGGGCCCCAGTGGAACGGCACCTTGGGAGAGGTCAGCGCCGTAAGGGGTCCCACTATGAGGCTGAAACCGCGGATGAACCTGCGGTAAAAGTTAGAGAAGCCCAGGAACCGTTGCAGCTGCTTCCGGCAGGTAGGCACTGGCCACTCCTCCACGGCTTGAGTCTTGACGGGGTCCGGTCTGATCTGTCCACCCTCTAGAATGAAACCGAGAAATGTGATGGTGGGTGTGTGAAACTCACATTTCTCGGCCTTGACGTAGAGCCGGTTCTCCAGGAGCCTTTGGAGGACCAGCCGGACGTGTCGCTGATGAGTCTGTGGATCTGGGGAAAAAATCAAAATATCGTCTAGGTAGACGAACACAAACTGATGTAAGAAGTCCCTGAGTACGTCATTGATTAGTGCTTGGAACACTGCTGGTGCATTGGTAAGTCCGAAGGGCATGACGGAGTATTCGTAGTGTCCAATGTGTGTTTTGAAAGCTGTCTTCCACTCATCACCTGCCCGGATGCGGACAAGGTGATAAGCGTTGCGAAGGTCCAGTTTAGTGAAAATGGTGGCCTTTTGAACAGGTTCCAAAGCTGATGAGAGTAGTGGGAGTGAATATTTATTTTTTACGGTGATCTGGTTTAATCCTCGGTAGTCTATGCAGGGACGGAGTGTGCCGTCTTTTTTGCCCACGAAGAAGAAACCAGCTCCGAGGGGAGATGATGAAGGTCGGATGATTCCAGCCTTCAGAGAGTCCTTAATGTAGGTCTCCATGGCTTCTCTCTCGGCCCGGGAAAGGTTGAACAAGCGGCCCGCCGGGAGAGGTGCACCAGGCAGCAGATCGATGCAACAATCGTACGGCCGGTGCGGCGGGAGAGAGAGAGCCAGATCTTTATTGAAAACCTCACTAAGGTCGTGGTACTCAGGGGGAACCCCTGTTAAGTCTGTCGGTTGCTGTGGGGCCGAAGAAGCGGGAACACCCACCGGAAGTGCAGACTGTAAACACCGCTCCAGGCAGTGCGGGCTCCATGACGTGATGCGGTTGTGAACCCAGTCAATTAGTGGACAATGTTGCGCCAACCACGGGTATCCCAGGACTACGGGAACCTCCGTGCTGGGGTAAACAAAAAATTTAATGTTCTCTCTGTGATTTCCGGAGACAACAAGGGAAACAGAGTCAGTGCAGTGAGTTATTGACGCCATAGAGCTACCGTCTAGAGCGCGCACACAAAGAGGCGCGGGCAGTGGGGTCAAAGAGAGGTGACACTTTCTAACTAACTCTGGGTGAATTAAGTTCTTCTCAGAACCGGAGTCTATAAGTGCAACACACCTAACAGGCTCCTGGTTCTGATAACATATAGAAATGGGAAGAGTCAAACGGGGACTTTGGCACTTTCCGCCCGCCAGGATCCCCATCCTCACTAGCGGGCGCTGTCGTTTGGCGCTTCCGGACAGTTGTTTACTGCATGTTTGGGAGAAGCACAGTAGAGACAAACTCCTTCGGCTTGACGTCGCCTCCTTTCGGCATGGCTGAGACGGGCCCGTCCCAGCTGCATCGGTTCGGGTGAGGGAAGGCGAACCGGACGCCGTCGGGGCGGCGAAGGTGGTGGTCGTTCCTGGGCTGTAGAGGCTGAGACCCGGGATCGAAGTCTCTCCCGAGCCCGGTTGTCCAGCCGAATGGCGAGCTTCACCAGCTGGTTGAATGAGGTCGGACTATCCCGACCGGAGAGTTCATCCTGCAGTCTCTCCGTGAGCGCGTTCTTAAACACTCCTCGAAGGGCGGAGTCGTTCCATGCTGTTCTGGCAGCAAGGGTGCGGAACTCGATGGCGAAATCCGCCACCGACTGCTTCCCTTGCCGGATCCGGAGCAGCTGGTCCATCGTCTCCTCTTCCGTCTCCTCCGAGTCGAACGTCTGCTTGAAAGCATCCAGAAATTCCTCATATTCCGTCTGGTCGATGGGGTTGGAGTCGATATACGCCTCCGCCCACCTGAGGGCTCTGTCGCGCATTCCGGCGACCAGGAACGAGATCCTGCTGGCGTCTGTGCAAAAAGAGTTAGGAGTACTGTTAAACATGAGATTACACTGAAGTATAAATCCCTTGCACTTACGGAGGTCTCCGTTATAGGGCTGTGGATTTGGAGGAGAGACCCCTCGATGGACTGGCTCGGAAGGTGCGACCGGAGGAGACGCGGCCTGGGGTTCTGACACAGAGAGATCCGTCATCCTAGTGTCGGTGTCCGCCAGATGCGTGGATAGCTCCGTGAGTCGCCGGGTGAGTCTGTCCATGGTATCTACAATGTGGGTCTGTTGCTGCGCCATCTCCTGTAGGAAGCTCTCATGCTTGCCCAGAAGAATTCCCTGTTGGGAGAGTGCAGCCTGGAGCTGTGCCGTAGGGTTCTGGTGGCCAGATAGTTCTGTCACGGCCTCTGTTTGGTGCGAACCCTCTTACAAGCACAAGCCCCAGACCACAAAACAGTTTTAAAGTGTTTATTGAAGTTATGAAAAGGAGCACGGCCAGGCACGTAACTCCTGTGCTGCTGGCGGTACAGGAACCGGGCCTCACCGGGATGGAACCGTGGAACTCTAAACGGTGAGAGCACAGGTTAGTTATCTGAGGGGTTGTGATGTTGGAGCAAGCATGAGAACATGAGAGAAGGCTTACTTGGATGGCGCAGATGGTGGTGTTGAGAGGAGGAGTTGTTGGTGGCTGAAAAGAGGTCTGTGGTCCGGAGTGAGATGTGCAGGTGCTGGAGGGTGAACAGATCAGCTCTGGGTCTGTGTGTCCAGCAGGTGCAGGCTCCGGGGAGGAAGAGACAGGCGGAGAACAATCCAGGGAGAACCAAGCCAGCGTGAGAGCCTGTGGTATCGGATTGTCTCCAGGACAGGAGGTGCAGATCCTCGGAGAGGCGTCGGATCCGTGTGAAACTCCTGTAGAGAAAGGAAAAGAAAGACCAAGCGTTATGGGGCTCGTCTTTCAGGAATGTGCATGTGGTCAGTATTAGCAACTCTACCAAGCGATGAAAGAGAACTATCTGGCCCTGTCTCGTGTTGATCCTCCCCTTAAATCCCCTCTCAGGTGAAGAGGAGAATGAGCCACACCTGCCGCTCCAGAGCTGATCCACCTGTTGGAAATGAGGTTAATCACACCCACACACACACTCACAGCCACAGGCAGATCAGCCACATAACAATACCGGCTTGTTGCCGTTGAGGGTCACTGGGAGCTGCTGTCTGTCATAAGGTGAGAAGCGGGACAGGCCGCTAGACAGTCATTATATTTCTCCAATTCAAAGGTACATTATGTAAGAATTAGACCTTGTTATCAAATCCAAATCCTGCAGTTCATGTAGAAAAAAAAACATCTGCTTCCCGATTCTGTTGGGTTTGCCAGTACTGATGTTGATCCTCGTTTAGTTTCTCTTGTATTTGTTCAATTTTTTGGAAGGTCTGAAGGTCTATTTGTTCAGCGTTCAGTTTTCCTAAGTGTATTTGAACGCCCCATCACGTGCAACTCGGCTGCTCAGTTGGAAGGATGTGGTGGTTTCTTACTTTTTGTTGCTGCTCGTTGTGGAATTACAGTTGCTTGTGTTGAAGACTTGGCAGCCTTGCAGACTCACATGTGATTTGTTATGGAACCAGGAAGTCTGGACGTGTAAATAATGATTCTGGTCCGGGTTAGCTTTATTAATATACTGAAACTATCGACCACCCAGTCGGCTGAGATCGACATCTGTCACAATGTGACTTTATTTTCAACATCAGTGGGACATTAAACTGTTGTCTGAGTATTTCACTGTAACATTCTTACATACTGTACCTTTACAGATGCCTCTTATACAATGTTGTTTTTTTAAATGATGAAATATTGTTTATATTCAGGAGCTGCACATTCCCTGATTAAAAACCTTCACTTGTTGAAATCCTGTTTCTAAAGTGGATTCATGTCATTCTGAACATTCCTAAAGTCCGTGAGTCCACAACAAGCAAATAATTTCTTATGTGTTTCCTTTTCTTAAAGTAATCAATCCCAAGTATTCTACAAATTCCTACAATTTTAAAGCTAGATGGTAGAAAATAAATATTTACTAAGAAGCTGAAAAGAAGAAATTAAAAAGGTGGATCAAAAATTAATTAACCCTAACCCTAACCTTTATGTTCATAATCTGATATTTTCATAAATCTAAATATCTCTAATATAGTCAGTGAGCAGCTCAAAGCAATAAAAGGACATTACTCATTGAATAATCCATGTTTACTCTTACTGGGATTTATAAGCAAAACAAATCATAATCCTGACTAGATTTCTTTGCGACAGCATTACTTCATCATGACCTGTTGTTTCTGTCCCCCTTTCATCACTAACTGCTTAAGTCCATTCTGACATAGAAGAACATTTGTCCTCAATTTAGCTAATTTCTGAATAAATGAACATATTTCCAACCAAACATCCACTACATCTTTTAAAGAATCCATCAGTGTTTTTCACACTGGAGAGAAAAGTAAGAAAAGTGAATCACAAGGAATCACAGCCGACCTCAGTGATTTCAGCAGAGCTCTTGGTCGGGCTAACCTGACGCTAAGGGGTCTATGCTATCCGGGCACAGCCACAGACAACAACATTTCATCTGCGGAGCTTCCAGCTACATCGCCACCACCATTTGCCACAGCTAGATGCCCATCCATGACTAGATAGGCAGCTGAAATTACCAATTAGTTTACCAATTGGCTGCAGCGGATTCGATTGGTTTGTAATTAATTCTAGTTACTGGCCCGTAGAGCAGGACGGATGGCGCCATGCCTTTGTCCTACTGACACACTATCCCACAGAGCCGGGCCCCGGGGGGAGGCAGCGGACATCAATACAGGGCCCTGCAGCTACTGAGATCTTCACCTCCTCCTCAACACACACTAAGTCAGACACACTACACCTTACACACACTCACACTTTGCAACACAAACACACAGATGGACCCCCCTCGCATCACTCGGCTGATTGCGGAGAAAGCGAAACCTCAACCGCCTGAGAAGGCGCTGACGGCAAACAAAGACAACAGAAATCTTGTGCTTCCAGCCTCTGACCCTATCGAGGTGTGTGTTTGCCTTTTCGTGTCTGTCTATGTGTATGTAAAAGATAGAATGAAACATAAACTCTTCTACAATAACAGAGTTGGGACTGTAACCTCCTTCAACCGAGACCTTACTATACGTCCCACTGTTGTGGCATGTTGACGCGTTGATGTGTTGCATTAGTGCCTTTTTGCATGTGCATACAGGTGTGTGACTCTGTTTGTATTAGCAAATTGTGTGGCAGCAGAGGTCACATTGCTCACTGATACCTCCCACAGTGAAGGTCAAGACTTCTACACCCAGGAGCAAAGAAGGAGAGGTTAAAACAGATCGATGATCCTGATAAAAATACACTGCACCTCAGCTAGTCTGCTTTAGATAGGCACACACACACACACACACACACATTCACTCACTCTCAACAAATGACTTAAGTGCCACTACAAATGATCCCGGCCTCCTCTTAATGAAAGTGATATGAAAGTGAGAGCCCACAGCAGTGACTGCTAGCTTTTAGGATAACGATACAGTAATAGAAGACCATTAAAAGATCATAACAGCTTAAATGATGAGGTCTCTGTTGTTGCTCTGGCCTAAATCTCCTCCAATCAAATCACTGTTTGCACTAAATACAACGAGGACAAGTTGGGAGGTAAAGTTACTTCTAATGGTGATGCTGAATCAACAGACGGAGGAAGAAGTTTCCTGCCGAGCAGAGATAGTGTGAGTCGGGTTGGAGAGAGGAGCAGAAAATCCGACAGGACCGCGGCTCATGAAAGTCGACAATGCTTGATTTATGTGTGCTGTGAGAGGAGTGGTAATTGGGAGTAAAGCTCCACAATGCTTTTAGTTAATGACAAGTGGACTGGTGAAAGATGTGTGCTTCACCACCGCCTCTTATTATAGATGCTGGTTAACAGTGGGAAGAGGGTGGTGCCGGTGAACACTCATCAGGTAATAAATGAGCAGCAATCCTGAGAAAGAATGAGCGTCCTGGCAGCATTTGGTGCGCTTTATATATCCAGACAACCTTCCTTTCAGATCAAAGAAACATCTCAAGGATTGTTTTTTTGTTCCTTTAAATTTCTAGAATCTTTGTAAATCAAACAAAAGTCAGTTCAACTACTTTAAAAAAGCATAACACTAACAGCAAAATGACATTCCGGGAACTAGATTGTACTGCAATTACAAACAGAATTATTTCCCACTTTTTTCATGGGCATTTTAAGGTCTATCTATCTACTTCCACTTATCCAGTGTCGGGTTGCCAGGGCAACAGGTTCAGGAGAGGAACCCAGACATTCCTCACCCAAGTGACACTTTCAATCTCTTCCGGGGGATCCCTACACGTTCCCAGGCCAGAGAGGATAATATATATGATCCCTCCAGTGAATTCTGGGTCTGCCTGGTGGTCTCCTCCTAGTGGGACATGCCTGGGAAAACCTGAAAACATGGAGCCCGAACCACCTCAACCGACTCCTGTTGATGAGGAGAAGCAGTGGCTCTACTTTAAGCTCCTCCCAGATGACAGAGCTCCTCACCTGATCTCTAAGGCTGAACCTGCCCCCCCCCCAGCTGCTTGTATCTGTATCATGTATCTCGTTATTTCGGTCAGGAATTTTAAAGTCATTCATTGGGAAACTATTTCCACTTTATTTGCACTATATATTAGTACAAACAGAGTTGGTCATATTTAATGAGCTCTTTGTAGTACCAACATAAAATATTTGTACCAAAAACTTTTCATTTCTATTTGCAACATTTTTTTTTAGTTCAGGAAATGTCGGTTTCAGCTACATACAGATAAACAACTGTGAAGAAAACAAAAACAAATTGAATCTAATGGTAACGTCTAAGCCATCAACAACATTTAGAAAACAAGTGTATGCAGGTCCGGCCCTGAGCTGCATGGTGCCCTAGGCGAAAAAAGATTTTGGCGCCCCCTACTGCCTAGAACAGGAATAACGTAACTCAATAACTGGATTGCATTGCAAAATTTTTTAATCATACTAAAATGAACAGTAGAGATGATAGATATAGATATTTAATTATTACTTATTTTGCTTTTTACATGAGATGAATGGTGTGTCCAACAGTTTGTCCAAAAATAAATAAATGTGGCGCACCCTCCAGCAGAGGGCGCCCTAGGCAATTGCCTAGTCTGCTTATGCCCAGAACCGACCCTGACTGTTAGACCTAAATTATTAACCAGTGAACTCAGAGTCTTGGTCAAATACTGAAGCCTGTAGAATAAATGTTCTCCAGACAGCCAACAGACCTCTTTTATTCAAGAAAATGAATCAACAACACATCTGATGTCACTACGCACCTCATCATCACCCATCAGCAACAGATGAGTGGAATCACCAGAAAAAATGCTGATTAAAAATGCTCCAGTTTGATATAAATAATGTATTTTTTGCATATTATTAATAAAGATACATTCTTTTAAAAACCACTTGAGTTGAAAAGGTTAAAGAAAAACAGTTTGCCATGTTGTAACATGATTAGGTGTTGGTCAGTGTTAGTGTGTGTGTGTAAACAGACATGGAGAGTGACTGAGAGTTATTACAGCGAAGACTTCAGCAGCATTTCTGAAGAAACTAAAATAGAACACAAACAATCGGACGACGTCCATCAACCTCAAAGATTTAAACTCCACAGAGATGAAGAAGATCCACACAGTATGTGGAGAATGTAACGACAAATTCGATGAAAATATTGATTGTCTAATCACAGAATGTTTGTATGTACCAACTTTCATATATTCTGAGAAATCTTCTATCAATCAGATGTTTCTAGCTAGTTGTTATGCAGCCTGCCTGCTGAGTTTGGGCTAATTTGATTCCTCATCTGCTGTATTTGAATCCAGTTCATTTAACATGTTTGGGACTGTTTTTGGTTTTACTTTCTCTTTATGTTGCACTGAAAAGCCCAACGATTCCTTCAGATTAGGGGTCAAGTTGAAACAATCTTTTGAGAAGTGCGTACTGCATGAGACCAAACGAGATGTAGGCATCCATCTCTCCCTCATTCTTTGTACTCGTTTCACTCATTCATCTGTCAAATCAAACATTCTCACTCGCAACATTTCAGCATTGAGCAGCAGCACGGCACTTTGACAGTTTTTACTGCTTCAAACAAACTTTCTGAAACAAACACAGAAACACTGAAATATCACACTTTTTTATTGAAATGAGTGAAAAAGCTTTAATGTAATATATGTTATTGAAATTGTGTCGGATACCTTTTAAAATCCATATGATCTGTGTTGTTATTGTTGGCAGTTAGAATCAACTTGTTTTTAAATATGAAAATAATGATGTTCAGGAGCTAATCTACTCAAACAAAACCCCAAAGGAGGCTTAACCCTTTAACTGACAGATCAAATATGTCCATTTATCATTTATAGTCTCTCTTGTTCCTGTTCAAACAGGATTTTAGTCTTTCACTTTGGTAAAAAAAATAATAAAAAGGTTTATACAAAAACAATTTAAAAATTGAAGATTATTTGCACACAAAGTATAATTATTTTGTACTATTATTGCTCATTAATTATTTTTATTATTTAAGGAGGACCTTCCATTAAAAATGTTTTTTCTGAGGTTTCTGTTGAATATTTTAGCTCCACAGGTGTTCTTACCTTCATAGTGGGTGTGAAAACAGGTCAACAACTTCTCTTTCAGTTTTAATCTCTCAAACTACGCAGGTAGCGATAAAACCCGAGTTCTCCTGAGTCCGAACAGCCTGTATCTGTTTCATCACAACTCCTTTGTTTCTTAGTATTCGGCAGTTCCTGCAGTTGAAACCACGCCTAGCATGCTGCTGGCTAAAAGCTGTTAGCATAAGACGTAGCAAACAGGGAGAGACTACAACTGCTGTTGCCATGTGCAGCGGGGCAGGAAACTGTATGCCTTGCTCTCATAGGTTAGTTGTTAGCCAATCTGAGTCCAGCAAATTCGAATAATGAATATTAACGAGCTGCTGTCGAATTTAACGCAGACAGATTGAAAGGTCTGTTAATCAGTGTTTCCTAATGTTTTTTAGATATAAAATGTTTCATATTACTGGTTAATATTTCAGAAATCACCACAAAGTCCTGAAATTTGTGTGAAATGGCCTCTTTAAAACTAATGTTTTACTTTTCATTTTACCTTTTTTTTGCCCCAGATTAATAATAATAAAAAAAAAGCAAAATAAGAGCATTTTCACTGCTTTTTTTTTTCCTGTTGTGGATGTTAAAGGTTTAACATCAATTTAACTCAGAAGGAACAGAAAAAGAGTCTAATGAAGGTCCGACTCTGACGTGTTCTCAACTAATTAAACCAAACATTGTTGCTGGGCAAGACAGTAAAACGTGCAGGTTGTTCTCTGGCGTATGAAGGGATATAAATCAGAACGAGGTAAAAGACGGATTTGATCAAAACTAATTAGCCATTCATGCTCTTGCTCATGTGGTCACAGTGTTATTCAAACAAGTTCATTAATCATGACGCGCATGTCAGTGAAGCATGTACAGACTTAAACCAAACTGCAGCTGAAGCTGATACTTTTGTTTATGTTGCTGAACAACAAAGAAGGATGAACCTAAAACTAAAGGATGATCATATATTATGGGATATCAGATAATAATTCTGAAGGTACACCAGATTTGAAAAGCACAACATCACAATCTGTTGTCTGATTTATTTAGGTTTAGTAAACATGAAAACATTGAGTTCATCAAAGAACTTTTATCTTTTGTGCAGATAATTGAATTAGTTTTATAAATAAGCCTTACATCACCAGTTAAACCACAAGTGACTCCCGACTGTCCAAACAAGAGTCGCTCTTATAAAACAATTGACTTGATGTTAAATGAGATGTCCCCATTCCAACACAAGTGTAACAAAACCACTCAAGCTAGCAAAACATATTGAGAGGGAACAGGGAAGAAGAGGTTCAGCGTGCTCGGAGCATGCCTGTGGCAAACCTCTGTCAGATAATGTTTGTATTTTTGCACTCGGCGCCATGAAGAATTGATGAAGCTGTATGAAATGGTGCTATCACCAGGAGAGGAAAGAATCAGAGCATGGTAAAGGCTGCATCACTGCCTCCCATCTGTAACAACTCCAGCCGTCCATTAGCTCCAGCCACAAGGCCTGAATCCTGCACACAGTTCACTTTGGTAAGTGGTCTGAGAGGAGAAATGGGTTCAACGAAAAGAAAACAAGATGAGGGAGGAAGAAGAATGAAGGATAAATTATTTCATGTTTTATCTGTTATCCATGTACACAATAAGGTAACTGGCTGAAAAGATTGTATTTATCTTTATTTAGAAAGGCTATGAATGCTTGGTTAAAACCTTTGAGCTTTGACTGTGTAATAAAAGAAAGAAACAATAAGGGAAAAAATGAAAGTTGGACAAAGTCAAAGATACAAACTTTGAAGACAGCGGAAAAAAGAAAATCATAGCAGAAGACACACACACACACGCGCACACACACACACACACACACACACACACAGCTGATCTTCTTACACAGCCCTGGCTGTCTGTAGGCTAACCACAATCCTGCTCCCTGCAGTGCTGACCGCAAAGCAGTCAACAGAGGCACACTGGGCTTTATTCTGCATGACACGCTGGTCGATAATCATGCACACCACCGCATAGCACAACACCACTGTAACTGCGATACCTGGGCCTGCATGCCTGTCTGCGTAAACAAACACGCCTGAACGGAGTCAAACTCATGCTAACAGTTATTCATTATATGGGGAAAAAAATATATATTTATCAAATGTAGGATTTTTTTTTCTCCTCTCTTTGATCTTGAAAATGTGCATGAAAGTTTACTTCCCAGAGAACAAAATAAAGACAAGCTGAAAAACTGGAAATCGGTCAGCAGTGCTGTTTCATCATTATTAAAAACCAAAAGTTAAGATATTTACGGCACAAAACTAAAATACTTACTTTAATCTCCATATTTAGTCTTGTTTCTAAGTTGTTTTTAAATGTAATTCCTAAAAAAATCTGTAAGACATGGTCCATGAACATTCAGTAAACAAATGTATATAAATGTAAACACTTAACTATTTATAACAGATAAATACTGTTTTAAATGTTAGCTATAATAGAATGTGATGAACTCCTTGTAATTATTATTAGATTTAAATGTTCTAAATTAAAATCAGTGTAAAATTTGCAAAAAAAAAGAACAAAAACACAATTGTAATTGCAATGTAAAAAGAGTTACAATTATTTTAGAATATTTTAAAAGGGTTTTTTTGTGCATACAAAAAATACTTTATAAGTATATCAAACATCTTTAAATCCACGAAGTTAAAGTATAGCATGATAATTTATACACATAATTATTTATAATTTATAGTTTGGAGATTATAGTTATAATCTCCAAACAAAAAAATGAAATAAAAAACTGCTACTAAACAAATTTCAATCTAGATAAATGAAGAAACGTCTCCTTTTCTCCTGCTGACATTCTGTAAAATTCAACCTGTGCTGTCCTCACTTTTATCACCACAATAAAATGTCTGAGCTCTCACCAACAAACAACCTTGTGCTGAAGAATCACATTAAAGATAAACTGTTAAACAAAGCTGCTGACACATCTCATATGAAAGTCCTTTATGCAGGATTTTACTTTCTATTGCTGATATTCAGACGTTACCAAAAACAGGAGCTCAGTTCAGGACATGCTTTGATCTACGAGTTATTATAAAATAACTTTTCTGTTTTAAAATGTACATCACAATGTAAAACTATTCTAAAATATGTTGGTGATACGTCCTAATGATGTGATTATTTACATTGCAGATGATACTGTAAAGAAATCTGGGTTTTGGTCAAAAGAATTTTACATCATTGTCTCTTATTTACTGAAAACTCATGAATAATTTAGGTGTGTGAATTCTTTTGTGTGCATTTATCAAACTGTGATATCAAAAAGTTGTTCTTATAAGCAGAGTTTATTCCAGATTATCAGTTTTTTGTGTGTGTCTGGTCTTACGTGTTTGCTGTGAGACGTGTGAGGCGGTAGATTTGGAAACCAACAGCCCCACCTGCTGTTCTACAGAACAACCGTCCTCCATAACAGATTTCCTGTTAGATGTAAAACACGGTTTTAAATTAGACACAGTCAATAATAATCCAATATAGTTAGATTAGTAGTTCCAATGTTTTAATGTTAATTAAGTGTTAACAGTTAAACTTAAATAAAGTGTTTGACAGTGAGTTGTAATTCAGTTAGACAAATCTAGATCTACCAGGAAACACATTTAAATTTAATAAAAAATAAATTGAAAAATGTTGTTGGAAACATAAAAAAGTGAAATAATCCCAAAACCCAGTATTAGGTCTTAAAAAAAGGTGTTTTCTTACTTTGATCACATGACTGGCACCTTTCATTGTGGTTTGAAAACATGTAAAACTTCAGTGTAAATATCGTGGGTTTTTGCTGGTATATGACGATGAGGTCGGGTGTCATTCATTTATAGAAAAGTTATAAAACTGAGACACGGTTTATGAGACTGATTCTAAAATATCTTGAGCAGCGAGTTCAGCGAGAGAGACGGTGGTCGACACCTTAAGGTGGAGCATCTGCACACAAAGCCAAAGACAACAAACCTGATACGTGTTATCAGTTCATCAAACAGCAGGCTGCTCTCTTCTTTATAACCTTTAAACCTCACAAACACAAACAAAGGAGAGTTCGGGTGGACAGACACACAATCCATTATCTTCCAACCAGTGGAGTCCTACATGCATGACCACACACACACACACAGAGAGACAGAATCACTGTTTAAAAATCCATTTGTGCTCTTTGAAGTCACGGAATGGTCTGCATGGAAGCTGGTTTGCATGGAGTGCGCTCGTGGACTGGCCCTTCATCTGAGTGGACTTGGACTCCCCTCGTGGCCCGGATCAAAGGCCAAAACGAATCCCCGTCTCGCGTCACATGGATGAAACCATTTAGCAAATCAGCTGTTTTCCCTTCTGATACAGATGTGATGAAACACCCAGTGTAAAAGTTGCAGCAGTGATAGAAGTCCCAGATAAGAAGTCGTGTGGGGTTATAAAAGTCCAGGTATGAAACATCATGTAGAAACTGCAGACAGGAACAGTGACAGAGGAGACAGAGCCAAAACGTTTCAACAAGGGAAAACTAAAGTGATCAGATGTTCAGGATTTTCACATCAAAATAATAATAATTAAAAAAAATAAAATTTGCAAATAAGTATATAAATGTAACTCCATCCCTTTGATGAGGGTCATCACCTGCACAGGTCGGTCTCCATCCTTACAGATGCACATTTTATTGTTAGCAATGGAACAGAAACATGATAATGATCACATTATGTGACATCAGTGCTGATCAAATATTTATGCAAAGAAAAAAAAATCCATACAAACATGGTCACCAGACAGATGTGTGCACATATGTTGCCTTTGTTCAGGAAATAACACACATGAGAGTCAAACTGATTGAAGCCAGAGTTCTCAGCCTTAAAGTCTTAGTACTGAGGATTAAAGCAGCTAATAATCTTTCATTCAAAGCACCCCCCCCCCACTCCCCACACACACACACACACACACACCCACACACACATACACACAGAGATCCTTGTTGTATTGGAGTGAATCTGCTCTCCCTCTTCATCAGCTCCTCCTCCTCTCTCTCCTTTCACTCCTTCAGCTGTTGGTTTTCAGCCATATTATGACAAGTTCTACGGATTCACTCACTAACAGCTACAGACTCGACCCTTGTGCCTACACATCATTAGCTCCCCGTCTGTCAACTTCCTAAAAGGTTCCCACTAATGTGGCCAAGGACTCGTTGCTTTGCATTCCTGACAGACACATTCAACCATACTTGGTGCTCTGTCCCCTTAATTCTAAAACAAGAGTTTTTTTTTTTTAAATGTACTTCAGTTTTTATGGTCCCTTATTTTTACCTCATCTCTGTCCTTTTGCATCTTCTTTGCCCTCGCCGTGCCGTCTCCTACTCTTCCTCATCCTCCTTGCCACTTCCCCACCTCTTCTTCTGCTCAGACTTGTTCTTCCAAAGTATCTGGTGAGATTCGGGACCTGGTGCCTTTGGTCAACAGGGGATTAGCAGGAATGAAGGATGGGAAACGTGTGAAAACCAGTTAAGTCACAGACACACAAAGAGAAGCAGAGATGCAACTCAAACACCACATGTTCACTGCTCTCCATGCACATGCTGACACAGTTGCACCTTTAAGAGGAACAAGAACATATCAAATGAATAAAAATAGGGCATACTGTACATTTTAGCTCCAGAGAAGGTGCTTTTTTAAATGAAAATAAAATATGAAACACATAGATGTTTGCATGTGATTGCTTTGAGGAGAAGATGTAGTTGCAAGTGGTAGCAACAGTGACACTGGTCTCAGCAAATGGGCTGGGTGGCTGTGTGGGTAACTCTATCTGTGGAGGGGGAATACAGCAGTGGTTGGGTAATGGAAAGGTCATTTAGCCAATCCCCCAGGTGGGGGGGGGGGCTGGTCTGACACGGCTCGTTTGTCACAGTTCAATAACTGCCACTTCGGGGAGTGTGATGGAGAGACAAAAAAAAAAAAAACAAGTGAGAGAAGGGTTGGAAGTGTGTATGTAGTGAAACCATGGTGTGTGAAAGTGTGCTCAGCCTCTGGAAGCACAGCTGATTCCCAGGGCTTGTCCTTCCATTTGAGGCCTGGAAACAGGGTCAGAGCGCAGGCCAAGCACCGTGGACTCTAGATGTGAAAACTTGTAAGCCTTGGCCTGGAAGGATTATTTTAGTTCTAAGTGGTCGATGTTTGGTTTTCCAAGAGGGAATTGTCTCTTTTTATTCCAAACCTGAAGATCACCACTCCAGAATAATGTCAAGCTTCAGTCTAGAACTTTTGATCTTGCAGTAGAATATTTAAAAGTTCAAAATTATTTTTTTTTACCTAACATGTTCTTAACGAGCAGGCATAACAAGATCATTTGGATCAGAGCCTTAGCTCCAGTAGACAGAGGTTTTCATGGAAGAGTCCAGCTGTTCAAACTGGGTTTATTCCAGAGGATTCCAGCAACTTAAATCAACTCAGACATAAACAAAACTCTTATTGGTTTAACTAAAAATTGTTTTTATTCATTTTTACATTTGTCAATTTTGCAGTAGACAGATGTTCGCAAGAACCCTTTTATTTATTTACAAAGTTCATTACCAACAATGTTTGATGCACAAGCAAAGCAATCTAACAATCAATACAATGTTTGCTACATTCATTTTTTACACTAAATTATTTCTGCATCTGATTATATAATAATATCCGAGACACATTCCTAAATTCTGCATCTAAGAACTGAGTTTCCTCATGTGTTCAGAGTAAACAACATAAATGTTTATCTGAATAATTATGGCTCAGAGTAAAAGTTCAAAAATAATGTTTACTTCAAGCACTGTGAAACGTTTGTAGATTGAATTGTTTTAAATGCAGAAGTGTCATTTTGGAATGAATCTCAGTTTAATAGTTGATTCCTTCATGATCATTTCTCCCTGATTCTCCAAACTGAGATCATTCTGATATTTATCAACTACAGATAAAATACCAAATACAAGTGATTTTTCAACTAAATATGCTTTAAAGGTGGGATATGGAACTTGGAACAGAATAACACAGCACAAACCCTTTAGCCATCTGGGTGCCAGGTTCGTTAACCCCCGCTCGCACTCCGATGTCGAGGTCGACCAATATTTCTCACCAAACCCACTCTGATCCCCGATCCGAGCAGGACAATAAATATCATGAGTTCAGCTCACTAATCATGCTCTCCAGCCCCGCTGATCACACACTGATTCTGATAAAAGCAGCTCCTACCTGTTTGTAGCTCAGTCACTGATTCAGTCCGTGGCAAAGAGCTCATTGTTGCACAGCGGCTCCAAAACTTCCTGCAGTCCCTCCTAAGATCCTCTGTCCTCCTCATACACCATCCTGCACGCCTCTCCAAGCAGCAAACCAAATCCTCTGTGGTGTGTCCTCCAGCTGAACCCCGCAGCCCGGAACACCTGGAGTTCCCCTCACTTCAGCCATCTGCAGCTCCGTATTAGCATGACATGCTAATAAAAACGTTTCCATGCAAACCTGCTCGTCACATGTTGGGAAACCCCTATGGCAAGTAAATAAGGTATATAATCACCACATATCCCCGGTGCTTCCAGCTGCTTGACCTGCAGACTCCACAGTACCAGCCTCACTGTGCTGGATTATTCACGGTATTAGGCAACCCAAAATGGTGCCCGCTGCTCTGCCAGCTATTGGCTGGTAGATGTAAACAAAATGCCAACGTTGTGCCCGTCAAAATTAATATTTTATTACTTTGAATATAATTTTTAAAGGAAATGCTGTATTTTAATTCTACAACCCTCTAAACATTAACATTATTTTGTTAAAAATATTGCTTTTTATGAAAATATTCCATATACCACCTTTAAAAAATTCAAACCATCTTTTTGAACAGTAAAAGTGTTTTGTCCTGTTTGCTGCACCCTGACAGCTGTCTGAATAACTTGATCTTAACTGAACAGAAAACACATGAGATGCATTTTTCTGTTTTAATTTTACACATGAAAGACAAGGAAATCTAAATAAATATATATAAACACACAGAACCTCTTGGAAACATTGAAAATATTGTCATTCGTTCATAGAAACATTTCATAGAAACGTGGTTTTCAACAACCAAACAATCCAAAACAGGATTTATCTTTTTGCTTTATTAATGATTTAAATATTTGTTACAAAATGTTTAGAGTTGGAGAGTTTCTGAGAATTAAAAAATGTACCAAAGTGAAAAGCAAACAGAAATACTTTAGCTCACTGAGTGTCATCATTCTCAGTTGAATCTATTGATTAGTACTTTCCCTTTATCGTCTTTTTAGGTGTGACAGAATGATCCTTCTGCTTTGTGAGACGCCCAAAGATTTTCACACATCTCAGCGAGTGACTGGTGAGAGACACCGCAGTCTGTCCTTTGCTTCACTTTGAAAATCAATAATCAGCTTTGATGTGCTCGTTCAAGTCTCTGTGTCTTCCCTGAGAGATGCCCGAGGCTCAGATTCTGTATTCTGCTGGGATTTGGGGTTCTATGTCCACCACCTTCATGGAGATTTAATAACTGCTGAGGCTGTGCAATATGTGGCTTTGATCCTAATGTAGCAGAATTAACACGGCAGGTTTGATGCTTTGCAGAGGTTTATGTCTCCCTCTCGTGGCCAAAACACGCCACTAAAAAACAACCAACATGACTAATATTAACTGAAATCTCAATTTCAGTCAGTATTAATTATTATCTAAAAAGGCATGATGTATTTTTAATTATTTTAGAAATCCATTTAAATAGAAAAAAAATGAGAAAACTGAATAAAGACAAAAAAAAAATCCACCACCTTCAAATGACCTTGAGTATTTTACTCTTAAAGCTACCTCATGTCATCTTATTATGAACAATATGATGGCTGTAGATGTTATTAGTCAGTTCTCACCGCAGGTTCCTGATGCATGACACTTCTTAGTGTTTCTTTAAAGAGGCTATTGCATTAACAATGTTTTTTCTGAAGTTTCCGTTGAATCTTTTAGCTCCACAGGTGTTCTTACCTTCATAGTGGGTGTGAAAACAGGTCAACAACTTCTATTTCAGTTTTAATCTCTCGAACTACGCAGGTGGCGATAACACCAGAGTTCTCCCGAGTCCGAACGGTCTATATCTGTTTCATCACAACTCCTTTGTTTGTTAGTATTCATCAGCTCCCGCAGTTGAAGCCACGCCTAGCATGCTGCTGGCTAAAAGCTGTTAGCATAAGACGTAACAAACAGGAAGACACGACGTCTGACGTTGCCATGCGCAGCGGGGCAGGAAACATTATACCTTGCTCTCATAGGCTAGTTTGTTAGCCAATCAGAGTCCAGCAAATTTGAATAATGAATATGAACGAGCTGCTGACGAAGCAACCTGACGGAAGGAGCCGGAACCACCTGAATTTTAATGCAGACAGATTGAAATGTCTGTTAATCAGTGTTTCCTGACATTTTTTAGATATAAAATGCTTCATATTACTGGTTAATACTTAAGAAATAACCACAAAGTCCTGAAATGTGTATGAAATGGCCTCTTTAAATCTTAACTGTTGATGACTCGACCAGTGTTGGAATTAAGAAAACCAAAGAAGCAGCTGGAGCTGGGATTTATGCAGAAGTAATAATTGTGTACAGACACCTGATTGATGTACTTGAACAGACTTTTTCTTGCCCTGGATGTTAGTTTGAGTTAGTTAGAGTGTGTGTGAGTGTGGGGCTGAGCCACAAAGCTGTGGTCAGTGACATCACGGGACAGAAGCTCTTCCTCATTCAGAACATTCAGTATGATTCACTCACGTTAGGGCTACTCAAGATTCTAAACATGATTTATCTGACTAAATGTCACTAAGCCTTCAGCTGCTCTATGTAACTTACTGGTACATGATTTAATATTTAAAACAAAGACCTCTACGAGAGGCCAAACTGAGGAAGTAACAGCTAACATGTCACCTTTGATGTTTAAAGACGCCTTCTGGGTAAGTCTGTTTCTCTAGTCTCAAGTCAACATTTGAAAATTGACAAAGCAGTTTTAGATACTTTCATTTATATCAAATTGTTTAGGTTAAAATCACAAAGTCAATCCAGAATATTCTGGGAAGTAAAACTACAAGTTTCAGATTGTTGTAGACAACAATTACATTTCCGTGATAGCGATGTTAAATCCTGTAAACTGAATAAACAATCTGAAGACCGATCAGAAAGTACTGACTACGCTGCTGGTTGCTAAGTTACATACATGTAGTTTTGACAAACTTAAAGTCTTAGTTCTGCATTTTTCACCACACAAAGACTTCAAGATCAACTGAAGGACATTTTGTAATAGCTGCGCTGTTATCGCAGCCTGTCTTCATGTTTTTGTTTTGTATATCTTCTTCATACAGGGGCTGGATTTCACCTGTCATGCAGGCTACGATGCCATGATCCAGAGGTTACGAGACGGGAGACAAATGTCCAAAGATGTAGAGGAGCTTTTAAAGATGAGGTGACTAAAATCTGCAAAGTTGTTGTCATCATCAAAACCACACGTTCAGTTTATTTGACCTTTGAGTTTATTCTATTAATGATACAATAAAACCAGACATAAAAATAATAGAACAGCAGATGTAGATATTTTGTCCAGTAGCAGACAGTGTCCTGCAGAAGGACTTTGTGAGTAATCGGGTTTTAACTGCATCACTCTGGAGGTTTATTTTGAAAACAATTTCAATTTACTTTCAAGATATGGAACAAAAGGTGTAGATAATTTCTTTGAAAAGGTATATTATCAGAAACAAATGCATTACAGTGACGTAACCTTTTAACAAACCTCAGACAGATTATTAAAGCAGTGTTCTGTATGTGAGTCAGTATTTCACCAGAATAAAAACTCTGCAGCAACAAGCTGGTGACACAAGCTAAAGATGCTACATGAAGGAGGAACTAAGAGTAAAGACACCTCATCCAAACGATGCGGTTTCAAATGATCCTAAATGATGAGCGTTTATTATTCCTGCACAGGGCCTCAGCAGAAGAGAAGTATGGAAAGGAACTGGTTACTATCGCTCGCAGAGCAGGAGGACACACAGAGATCAGGTGAGAAAAATATTACTGCTTATTCATCATGCAAAAAATCCGTTTACATCACATACTTCATGCACAGAACCCACAGCCCATGAGCATGATGTGGTGGATGTGACAGTTTTAGACACTTAATGCAGAAACACTCTCATGTTTTAAGCCCTATTAGCAAGCAGCACCATGATCTTACTTCTTTTTTAAGAAAGTCTTCTAAGAACGAAAGAAAAATAGAGAAAAGAGAAACTCTGAGCGTGATGGGTGTGTCCTTACTGCACAGCTTCCCTCTCCGACTGTAGGTCACAGTATGTTGTCAGTTTCCTGTTAGCTATGAACAGTTGCATTTTAATAAGTCAGGAAACAAAAAGAAAGAAAAATATTTGGTTGAATATTTCCAGGAACAAGAATAAAAACATTTTTATCTTTTACAGTGTTAAACAAATGCACCGTTGTCCTGTCAGGGTTTCCTGTGAGCTTCAACAGACACTAAAACACAGACAGTCATTCTGCCCTGATGTAACAGTGAAAGACTGCAGATACTTTCAACACTGACTCTGTACTGATTCTGGTTTGTTTGTTTTCTTCAGTACTCTGAGAGCATCTTTTGAACAACTGAAAATCCGTGAGTCCATTTTTCAAAACAGGATCATTCAGCCATGTTGGAGTTTTAATACGTCAGCTGATGAAATGTTCCTGATCTCATTAGATTTTTTTTTCTTCCATTACAGAAATAGAGAATATTGGGAACTTTCACATACAGTTATCTGATATACTGAAAGAGGAGGTGAAAAAGATTGAGACATTCAGAGAGCGTCAGAAAGAGCAGAGGAAGAAGGTACTGGGACATGTTTGTTTCTTAGCAACCAGTAATTTGGAGGAAATGTTTTTTTATAACCGGTTAATTATCTGTTTTGAGATATTTGCTTCTGAGGTGTTGAAGTTATTACTGACTTAGTTGGCAGTATTTCATGCATCAGACATTAAATAGTTCTTCTTTCTGAAACTTAAAGGTACAGTATGTAAGAACTTTACAGTGAAATACACACACAACAGTTTAATGTCCCACTATGTTGAAAATAAAGTCACACTGTAACAGATCTGGATCTCAGTCGGCTGGGTGGTCGATAGTTTCTGTCATTTTAAAAATGCTGGTCCAGACCTGAATCATTATTTACACGTCCAGACTTCCTGGTTCCATAACGAATCACATGTGAGTCTGCAAGGCTGCCAAGTCTTCAACACAAGCAGCTGTAATTCCACAACGACCAGCAGAAAAAAGTAAGAAACCACCACATCCTTCCAACTGATCAGACAAGCTGCACGTGATGTGGCATTCAAATGCACTTCAAATAGGCCTTCAGACATTCCCAAAAATTGAACAAATACAAGAGAAACAAAATTAGGATCAATATCGGAACTGGCAACTCAACAGAAAAATTAGGGAGGGGAGGGGGGGAGGGGCTGAGTGCGGATGGTTTTTCTCAACATGAACTGCAGGATTTGGATTTAAAAACAAGGTTTAATTCTTACATACTGTACCTTTAAAGAGTCATTTCAGGATTAATCTCTTTCATTATAAAAAATAATTGATTTTCTCTGATTTTCTCTGTTCAGCTCGAAAGCATCATGGAGAAGGTTCAAAAGAAAAAAGTTACCTGTTTCAAGAAAACAATGGAGGTAAGACACTGATGTAGTCTGGGAACTTGATGTGTATTTCACATCAGTAAAGGTTCGTACAGGCCTCAGTTTCACACTCAGTCTAAAACAGCCCATGTCTGGTCTCCTCTACCACATGAAACTTTCTGTTTCTCTTTCTGCCAGTCGAAGAAGAACTATGAGATGAGATGCAAGGAGGCTGATGATGCAGAACAGGCGGCTGAAAAAACAAACACGTCACAGAAAAGCTCTGAAAAGGTACCAGAGATGTAGGAACCAGCTCATTAAAACAAAAATATCTACATGTACTTTTAATTGATCATTTATTTGATTGTTACAGTGTCCCTCTAAGGACTAACAACAGCTCAGCATCATTTACCCCAAATCTCACAAAGAGTAACATTTTAATGCAATCACCTTCCTGTTTGGAGAAATCAAACTGAAAAGTTTCCAAAAGTGGCGCGTGTGTAATCAGTGCCACTGACAAAATAATCAAACACAAGCTCAGTTTCCAGATGAATATTGAGCAACAGGAATTGTTTCTGTAGTTATGTGATTTACTAACAATATTTAATCTCATCCAGTTCATCCATGAGACATGTTTACTGACATACAAACAACACTGTTTAAGTTCTGGTTTATTAGATTAGTGGAAATACTTGAAAAAGTACTGAAAATACATTAATTCTATCTGGTTTACAGGTTCGTCACAGGATCAAACAATGGAGACAAGTAGCCGGTGAAGCAGGTATGCACCAAAATCCCAGTCCCAACTGGTTTAGTTTGACTGGCTTGGTCTCCCTGAAAGTTTTCCTTTAATTCTTATTTCAATCTAATGACATTTTATTTGATACTGAGACTTCAGAAATGAAGGAAACAGAATAAAAAGGATAAAAAAATGAAGTGGCAGCCTGTAAATGGCAGATAATTATTATCTGGAAGTCATGTTCTTCAGAAAATGAGCATGTCAACTTTATTTCTAAAGCACATTTAAACCAAAGTGCTGTACACAACAGTAAAACACCAAATGAATAAGAACAAGCAGCACAAAACAGATACAACAGCCCGTTCGCCACGAGACTTCAGGCGTTAGTCTCTCTTTGCTAACAGGGATACTGTGTATATTTAGGCCTGAACTGTTTGTTTGTTTGTAGATTGGACTCAGATTCACTGGCAGGGACAGATGGTGTTTTAGGAATGTCTAATAAAATAACCACAGTGACGTCATCTGACTGATGCAGAAACAGAATCGTCAGTCGTGGATTTACAAAATCCATTAATCCAAACATAAAATCAAAAACTGTTAGAAAGGCTTTGATCACCATCCCTGTAAAGCATTAAAACAAAATATGATGAAATCAGTGTTAGCTCCATTACAGAAATGATATACTTCACTTTTTGAAGTTACGTTCCAGAAGGCAGCAAACACAAATTCTTTACTTTTCCATTTATTGCATTTTTTTTATTCATTTACCTACAACAAAATTCTTAATTTCTTACAGAGAAGGTGTACTTGAACAACATCGATCAACTGGAAACTGTGCGTCAAGACTTGGAAGAGATTCATAAAAGCACATGTGAGGTACGGCAGAAATCAAACTCCTGTTATCAGCTCTATAAGCTCATGTTTTATTTAGTATAAAAAACCCAACAGACAAACCCACAAACCCACTGACCTTGATAGAATGGTAAAATCTAAATGTCATGTAAAGCGCTTTTCTAGTCATTCAGACCACTCAAAGCACTTTCACACTACAAGTTTCACATTTACCCATTCACACAACCCAACATGTGGACTGGGGTTCAGTGTCTTGCCCAAGGACACTTCGATATGTGGTGGCAGAAGCTGGGATCGATCCACCAACCTTCTGATTGGGAGACAACTGCTCTACCCACTGAGCCACAGCCACCCAGAACTAACTCCTCCCACAGCTCAAGTGTATCTGTCTGCAGCCTGCAAGACAGTGGGCGTGTCGTGTAGTGGGCGTGTCGTGTAGTGACGTCACTACACGACACGCCCACTACACGACACGCCGTGGTTTCTTAAAGGTATATGAGCCCAAGTAGCTAGTAACGCAGTTTGCGCTTTCTTTACCTACAATGAATATATTCAAAAGCGTACAAACGTTGATATTCTTTGATGCTGCTACGAGAAAATACATGAGAATTAATGAGCAAAATAATAATGAATCATGTCGTGTATAAAATCTTAATGTCCATTTATTTGACGGGCGGGGGAAGAGGGGGGCGGCTGTTATGTGTGATGGCAGTAATTTTATTCAGCCTTAATATAATGGGGAATTCATTTGTGAAATCATTCTGTAGGCTAGAGCAGTGTGATGAGCCTCCGTACTTTCTCTCTGATCACCAGCAGGGTCATCCGCAGCAACCTGAGCTTAGAATGGAAAGTACTTAGATGTGGTGTGCCTCTCCTCAAGCTCAGTAGCTGTCCCTCTTACCTGTAACACCTCCTGGCATTTGTTTGGAAGTCTGATTTCTTTATTCCACACACCACCACACATGTACTCACATCAATGATCACACACAACATAACTTTGTGTGCATCTCCCTCCTTTTGTGACAAACAACCATTAAATACTTTTCTTTTTGGTCTGTCAAATGTGTTCATAGTGAAGCGGAAGATCTTAAACCATTCATTTTTAATCTGGTACTTGATGTACATGTTTTTTTTTTATAAATTTATGTCATGTGAATGGCTCTGTGAAATGTAGAAACTGAATATGTTCCTACATATGACTTAACTTCCTGTTTTATTTCGGCAGTCTCGCATGGTTTACCATGATTTCCACTTCTGTAGCGGGCGTGTCGTGTAGTGACGTCACTACATGACACGCCCACTACAAGACACGCCTCCGTCTTGCAGGCCGCAGGCAGACCCTCCTCCCACAGCTGGTCAGCGAGGAAGTTGATTTATGTAGCACAGGGTACAAAAAAAGCCCCAAATAAAACAGGAGAATGTTTTTAAAAAATGAGATATATTAGTTTTGTAATTAGTTCTGCTAAAGAAACATTGTTAACACATTTCAGGTGTTCCAGCAGATGGAGGGAGATCGTATCAGGATGCTTAGATGTTCTCTCTGGGATCACTGCAACCAATTCTCCATTCAGTGCGTCAAAGACGATGAGGTGATGTTTTTTTTTCAAGATCAAAATGTAATTATTTGGATATGAATGTGATTTTGATACTTCTGTAGAACAAATTACCTTGACGCCCAGCTGATTTGTCCCACACTTCTTTACACTGTAGCATGGATTGATTACAGTTTGTGAGTGCTGAATCATTCTCATTGTGTTACAATTATCTGGATCATTTTTCATCCACTTTGTTGCAGATTTAATTGTCTGCTTTTGTACATGAACCAGTTTAGTCTAAGCATGAGTGGAGAACAGAGGGCCTCGTATTTTGCACAAAAATAATTCCAATACTTTAAGGTGTGTCCATGTCCTGTGGTGGCAATACAAGCCTAAATCAACCCCCCCCCCCCCATCATTATTATTCCGGAATAGCGCTACAACTGGTGGCAGCTTGTTGGAGTAGCTCTGTGACTTAGCTAGCACTTGCTAGCATTTTTTTGGTCTTTTTGAGTATTTCTTGTTAGTTTATTCTTCTGGAAATATTTTCTAAATACTTTTCTTCTGATTTGGGTGCTGTGCTGATTGAGTTTTTTTGCTTGATTTGTCACTTTTTTGCCACTTGTTATGATGTGTAACCATGGCAACAGGAGACTTGTTTAAAAGAAAGAGCAGCTAACTGACATTTCTAAGGCTGAAATAATCCTCAAATTGAAACTCTGGATCCCTGATAAGCTCAAAAGAAGAAGACGTGGATGCAGAGCAGGAGCAGAGTGAAGAGAGAGAAAGAGGAAGTTTAAACCTTCACTTCCATCAGTCATACTGACAAATGTGAGATCTCTTTGCTAACAAAATGGATGAACTTGAATCTCTGTTGAAGACCCAGTCAGAGTATCAGGAATGCAGCAGCATGTGTTTTACTGAGACATGGCTAAAGGACTCCAGTGTGTCTCTGTCTGACTTTCAAAAAATACGGACAGACAGAGATTTGAAGAGGAGCAGCAAAAGAAGAGGAGTTTGTCAGCTGATCACATCTGCAGTCACCTGTTGGGGGCGGAGCATCAGAGCAAGTGACATGAAGAGGCTGAACAGATGGATAAGGAGGACTGATTCTGTCCTGGAGACTGAATTGGAGTCTCTTGGGTTGATTGTCCAAAGGAGGATGAAGAACATGATGGAAAACCCTCATCATTCTCTTCAGAACACAGTAACTCAACAACAGAGTGTCTTCAGTCAGAAGATTCTTCATAATCTGCTGCAGCACAGACCGTTACAGAAGATCCTTCCTGTCCACACCTAGAACCCTCTAGAGGAGATCCTTCCTGTCCACACCTAGAACCCTCTACAGGAGATCCTTCCTGTCCACAGCTAGAACTCTCTACAGGAGATCCTTCCCGTCCACAGCTAGAACCCTCTACAGGAGATCCTTCCTGTCCACAGCTAGAACCCTCTACAGGAGATCCTTCCTGTCCACAGCTAGAACCCTCTACAGGAGATCCTTCCTGTCCACAGCTAGAACTCTCTATGGCTCCCTGCAAAAGAACTGAGCTACAACAACACTTGAATTTCCCTTCGGGGATTAATAAAGTATTTTTGATTTGATTTGATTTGATCATCATCGGCACACTAAGTTGTGGATGACTGGGGAGAAAAAAGGATCTGACGTTCTAAGTCAGACAGAAAGGATCATCTGTATGACAGTTTCACAGATTTAGTCAAAATTTATTCATCTGAAAATTTCTTGTATTTATCACATGGTATAAATGTCATGTGTTGTTATTCATTTGGGAATTATTTTAAAGACCCACTCTAATGAAAATCATGTTTTTTGTGTTGTTAACATGTTGTTGTGACATTTTTCTGATAATAGACGTATCTTGAGAAAATTAAGCCCAAAATTGCATTTTTGAGTATTTCTGCTTTAAACTGTTGTGACTCATTAGTAATTTGAAAATGCTGTTTGAAAAATAATGTTTTTGTGATGTAAGAAATGGACTGGGCAGGCTTATAACGCTAGCATGAAAAACTGAAAAACATGTTCAGCTTCATATTAGACACTCTGTACGCCTCCGATGGCTTTACAATAGACTAAATAACCTTCGTAATTCAAGTTGCAGCAGGAAGTGGTGTTCTGGTGATTTATGTTGCCCTGAAGAAAAATGATACCATAGTGTGAATTGACAACTTATTTCATAACAAGATGTCATTAGAAGTTTAAACAGTATTCTTGTTTATGGCGAGTGTGTCCTGTTAGTTATTTAAGCATATTTTTATGATCCTTCCCTGATATTTTCTATATAAAAGCCCTCTGGGTCCTTATTGGCCATTGTTGGGTCCCTCTCCTCATGATGTGTCCAAACATTTACCTGTCGCTCTGACAATGCAAAGAAAGTAAAAATATCATCACATCATGTTCCTGTCCTGGGAGAATTTATCTGATAGGTAAAATGTATTTATGGAAAAATATAGAAACAAAAATAAACTATAAATCTGTTTATTGAAGTCAAGACTGTAGAACGGCACACGTGCGTAGCACATCTCAACAGGTAGCATATTTCTGCAGAACACCGGTTCCAGCAACGGCTGTCTGAGACACGGCTGTGGAAAACTTATCAGTAGTGATCAGAGTGGGACTTTAATTCTCTTTTTAAAATTGAGTAAGAAAATAATGTACAATAAGATTTCTGTGTAAGTGAACTCTCCCTCTGTTGTTTTCAACTTTTTTTGACACGTTCTAAGTAAAATTGGAGGTAGGTGGACTTCCTGTTTCATGTGAGTATTCAAGGCTAAACTATATTAACGTGCACAATGACTGACACGTGAAAAAATGCAATTTTCACATTTTCTCGTTATTTTTCATGCATTTGAAACAAGACAGACAAAATGTTTGCATAACTCAGCCAGTGATTATTAAACTGCTCAATTCTGATTTCATCCTATTTCAAAATCAGCTGTATGAGGAGGTGAGGAAACGTCTGGACCAGTGTGACATTACAGTAGACAACAACTGCTTCATAGAGACAAAAGGGACAGCATCAAAGCCGCCAGGTGAGGAGTAGCATGCTAACGGACAGGATTTAAGTTGCTGCTTACCTCATTCTGTCAGACACTTCTCAAACAGGCAGCTTGTCCTTTCTTCTCACAGATCCCATTGTGTTTGAAAGCTACTACCAGACTGGGATGATCAGGACCAGCAACGGTCAGGCCTTCTGTGGTTTGATGGAGGAAGAACCTAGAAGGAACAGCACCATGTATGTGTAACCGGTTACACGTTGATGTTAAAAACAAAATAATAATCTCATCCTAGTCTATGAGGATATTTTAACATTACCATGAAGCCCACATGTTGCAGTCATTTTGAGCAGTTTGTTGAATCATTGTGAATATCTTAATATTGTTTTCTGGATCAAGTAGGAGCTCCGAACCGCTGCTCAACAACTCTGGCAGCATCAACTCTGAAAGTTCACAAATCTCACAACCAGAAGTGGCGTCTACTGGAGGGAGTAAGCACAACCATCTGTCCCATTTTCATTTCACAGAATGGAGATTTGTACCTGAACAGAAATTAGATGAGCAGATGTTTCTAGATTTAGGAAAGAGGAATGATCCGTGTGTTCTTGGTTCTGCTTACTTACAAAAGTTCTCCCGAGTGTGAAATTGGAGGAAGTTTGAATGTTTGTGCTCGAATCTTAACAAATTTCTATTTGAACTTTTAGAAATTACTGTTGGAAATTCAAAATTTCCAGTGTAGGTTAAAAATGAAACCTCAGTATGATGGTGATTCATTTTAGTGTAGTTAAAATAAACTTCAGTGTTACTGGAGCAAACGCTCATGTGTTCACACTTTAAGTGAAAAACATACATGTGCTATATTTAAAATACTTCCTGTTTTGACTCTGTCTTCAGGTGAGATGTCAGACGGTGGATATGCACCTCTACTAGGCTTCCTACAACAACCCCCACTGGCCACACCTCCAGCTGATGGACAGTTTTATATTGTGCATTTTGACTACAGCGCGCAGGTAACAACTACATCTTCTGATCTAACTAAAAAATACACACAATAAATCTAATGTGTCTAGAATAGTAAGTATTTAAATATTGAATTCAATTAATTAGTAATATTTGCTGTTTTCATGACGATCGAGTAGGAAGAAGATGAAATGTCTATCAGTAGAGGAGACATTGTTCAGCTACTGGTTCAAGGAGAAGACGGCTGGTGGACGGTGGAGAAAAATGGGCTCACAGGACTGGTGCCGGGAAATTATCTGGGCCGAATTTAAACATGAATATTGATACCACACACTGATTCATGCAGACTCACATGTACAGTCAGATTTACCCCAATTACTATCCTGTTGTTAAAATAACTGTAGTTATAAAATGTGATGAGTCAAGTTACTTCAGCTTGTCTCCCAGCAGAGAGGAAAGTCTGGCTCACTGTATGAGTAAAAACAATGATTTTCCCCAGCATGTGTTCAACTCACTCACTCATTCACTCAGTTATTTTCTTTACCTGCTTATTCCTGTTCAGGGCTGCAGGGAACTGGTGCCTGTCTCCAGAAATCATTGACTGAGTTACACCTGGACATGTAGGCAGACAACCACTCACACACTCATTGGCTGTTTAGATTTGCATATTTTTGATGTGTGGGATGGAGAAAGCTCACACATGCGCAGGGTACCTGGCCTGGTACCTGCTACCAACTGTGCCACCGTGCATAAGAGCCAACACAAAAATAAAGGAAACTCAGGTCTGAATTCATTAACAGGGGCAAAAATTAGGCTTATGGATCACTGATGAATTGACAAAGCCTCTACAAATGGACATTGCTCTCAATCTGTGCAGCTCACACATCTGTGTTGGTGCCCACATTGAAAAAAACTAACTTTATGCATGCATTCAATAGAAAACACACCCACGATCATGTAAAATAACTTCCCAGGTTAGATGGTCTGTTCACTCGAAGACCTGCACCTTTAGCAACATGCAGTTAGCGTTGGAGGTTTACTGAGAGCTGGTGGTGTTTTGAGTCTCAGGAGAAGAAACAAAGGAAGAGAAGAAATCTGCTGCATTCAGAATACAAAACCTCATGATCACTGAACAGGGTGGGTGCAAGTGATGCACACAAAAAACTGAGCCAAAAAACCCCCAAAGATGTGCAACGCTTTCTAAATTAATTTGAACCTCAAAACAAGCATAAACACACACACACGTTACACTCTCAGAAATAGAGGTACGAGATAAGAACATTTTTGTACCTATAGGTACATTTTTTAAAATGTTCCCTTAAAATTACAACATTGGTCTTTAAAAGGTCAGAGGGTTCAAATTGATATAATAGTATGTTTCAGAATGTTTGTTATAGACTTCAAAACGTGGCATAATTTTACTGTTTTAGTGGAACAACTTCATAAGGTACAAAAATGGACCTGGACTACAGGGTACACCCCCAGCGACAAGAATTTGTACCCTTCTTGTCGCTGGGGGTGTACCCTGTAGTCCACTAAAACAGTAAAATTATGCCACTTTTTGAAGTCTAAAACCAACATGTAAACCATAATATTGAAAATGATGGATGAAAATTAATAATATTGAGATTAACCAGCCTTGTCAGGGGTGCAGGTGCAGTTGAAATGGTACAAATTTATACTTTATATCAATTTGAACCCTCAGAGGGGCATTTCTGGCCTTTTAAAGACCAATATTGTACTTTTGAGGGAACATTTTAAAACAATTTACCTATAGGTACAAAAATGTCCTTGTCTCGTACCTCCATTTCTGAGAGTGTAACAACCACAGACCCATTTTAGCATTCATGCAGATCTAATCTACAAGCATGACTAATTTCAGAACTGGAGTTTGTAAATCTAAACTAAATACATTGTGTTACTCATGGGCAGGATGTAGTTGAACAAACTAAAGAAAATATATTAGTTTGAATCAGCTGTAGTGTTAATGCACATGATGACATTTTCAGTAGATATGTCTGAGCTGATCATAGAATCGTTGAAATGTTTTACTGTTACTGCTACCTCGTGTTGCAAGTTGAAATCTTACCCCAACACAAAATATATACTAAATTACTGAATTTTAACTGATAATTAAAACAATTTCTATCTGCATTATGTGACTTGTGTAATATTACATTGTCTCCCAGTTAGATTTCAGTCTGAACTGTTGGCTTTGTTTCAGGTTTTCGTTGAGGCATTTTGTGACAATCAGTAACCACTGCAGCACTTAAAGATATGGCTGATTGTTCTTCTATGGAGTTTATTAGCAGCTTGCATCTAGAATTGTTGCATGACTCAGGTCCCTTCAGGTCACAGATTCATCTTTTCTTCCACTAATCCCACTAATTTAAATCCTTTGCAGTAGTCCAGTATTTCTAAGAAATGTAAACAGTGTCTTTTTTCTTCAGAATTTCAACATGTCACACGTAAAAGTGATCAGATAATGAGGGCTTCTGGTCATGGTTCCACTCCCAGCATCAATTAATAAACCTCTCCTCCTCAAATTGTGCTGCTCTTTTGTCCTCACACTTTTAAGCTTTAATTATCAGTATAACTTTTCAATGTGAGCTACTCCTTATTAGCCACAAGGAGCAATTGACACAAACTTATTTTTTTGGACAAAACAACTGACAAACACAGTGTAAAACAAAAGAAGGAACTTTGTGTGGTTCATCCAATGTCGTCACAAACTACTTGTGTAAAAATGGTGAGATGTCACAGTCGGCCAGCCGGCAGTAAATTTGAACCTCTTTGTTGAAATGTGTGATTAAAGATTTCTAAAGCATAAAAGATTTTTTTAGCTTCAATATCATATATGTTGTCAGATACCCTGTAAATAATCCCTGGTTTCAGTGATGTCATTGACACATTGGATAATAAAGAACACTTGTCAAAGGCCTTCAATACTGTCCATCATCTAATTTTGAAAGATAAGCTGTGTGGTATTGGTTTGTCTGTACAATTCATAAGCTGGTTCAACAACTATTACTGATCCCAGTGTGTGCAGGTTGAACATCTTGAAAAGAAAAAGGTGTACCTCAGGGCTCAGTCTTGGGGCAGCTACCATTGTATATTAATTTTACTGGTTGTAGTATTTATAATGTTAACTTTTATCTGTATGCCGATGACACTGTTATTTATTACTCTGCTTCATCACTCCATCAGGCTTCAAGTTATTTACAAAAGGTTTTTGATGCTGTTCAGTTTACGTTCTATGACTTAAAATTGACTTAAATTCAAATAAAACAAACACATTTTAAACTCAAAACAAAAACCATTGAGCCTGACATCAATTATGACGTTGCTTTCATCTCCTAAATATCTTGGGTTCTTCATCAATGTACTTGTCTTTTAACTATCCTGTTGAGCAACTCTTACAAAAGTTGAAGTTATGTCTTGGTTTTATTTTGAAAAAAAAAATGGCTTGGGTCTTATTGGCTGCTAAGAAGAGACCTGTGGATGCTACTTTTATGCCTCTCGTCAACTGTGGTGATGTTTTATAGACGCATTTATCCTCAAAATATCTGAGATCACTGGATGTTGTTTGTCATGGAGCACTGAGGTTTGTCACTAATCTCAAAGCTCTAACTCATTATTCTATTTGATATGAAAGAGTTGGTTCACCTCTACTCTCTATTCAAAGACAAAATCCTAGGCATGTCCTTATTTCTAAGGCATTATTAATTCTGCTTCCCTCAAACTTATGTAATGCTATTCACCAGAAGAAAAGCGGTAGATACAGTCATTGCTCTGTGACTCAGTCACTGGATGTATTTTTGCTTTCAGGACTTAAAGTCTGTCTTAAAATAGGAAAAAGAAGTTTTATGTCTGCTGCTCAAGCAGCTTCAAATGTTCAGCAGAATAAACAGTTTAAAGAGGCCATTTCATACAAATTTCAGGACTTTGTGGTTATTTCTTAAGTATTAACCAGTAATATGAAACATTTTATATCTAAAAAACATCAGGAAAAACTGATTAACAGACCTTTCAATTTGTCTGTATCAAAATTCGGCTGGTTCCGGCTCCTTCCATCAGGCTTCAGCAGCAGCTCGTTCATATTCATTATTCGAATTTGCTGGACTCTGATTGGCTAACAAACTAGCCTATGAGAGCAAGTTATACTGTTTCCTGCCCCGCTGCACATGGCAAAGTCAGACGTAGTCTCTTCCTGTTTGCTACGTTATGCTAACAGCTTTTAGCCAGCAGCATGCTAGGCGTGGTTCCAACTGCCGGAGCTGCCGAATACTAACAAACAAAGGAGTTGTGACGAAACAAATACAGGCCGTTCGAACTCGGGTGTTATCGCCACCTCCGTAGTTTGAGAGATTAAAACTAAAAGAGAAGTTGTTGACCTGTTTTCACACCCAGTATGAAGGTAAGAACACCGGTGGAGCTAAAATATTCAACAGAAACCTCAGAAAAACCGTTTTTAATGGAAGGGCCTCTTTAAAAGAGCCGGATTCCTCACAAATTTTTAAAGAAGTCATTAAATGAGGATTCTCTGTGTTGTAATGGTCTTGACTGTTGATAATATCTTATCTAAATTTGTGTGTTGCCGTCTTGGCTAGGACACTCTTAAAAATAAGGTTTTCCTATTTAAATAGCATTCAAAACTAAAACATGTTAAATATTTACTTTGCCTTTTAACACTGTTTCCATTTAATGCACACTGTGGATGAAATTACAATAAAAAACAACAACGATTACATGTATGAGTTTATTTGTCTCTCATGTGTTCTCCAGTCAAAACACACTTTTTTTTTACCAGCAGCACTAGTTAAAACTACAGGGTCAACAAAACAGTTTAGAAATACAGATACACAGTGTCACAGAGTCGTATAAAATAACGTGTCCTAGTTCTTTGCATCAGGTTTCTAACCAATACTGAATTTATTCTGACTTTAATAAACTGAATCTACACACACCCACATCCACGTGTCTTTAGGTAACATTGATAATGAAATACTAAAAATCTGATTCACGATTTATACTGTTTATTAGTAACATTTCGCTACTGAAGCCTGATTCAGAGAACATTCACATCAAAACAAAGTTTACGGTAAGTTTGTGAACACAAGGAATATTCTCAACTAAACAATTAAAACACAGAGCTGCAACAAAACACAGAAAAAAGACTCACTTTGCTTCATTAATCGTTCTCACAGCCATCATAAATACTTAGTGTTGGGTTATAAAAGCTGAGATTTAACTTAAGCAACTAAAAAATAAAATAAAAAGAAACATCAAAAATTTGAAGAGCTGCAGTTTTAGTACAAACTTGTACACAAAATTAATTTCATCCAACCATATGCTCGCACATAAGCTCCAAAATACTCTCCATCAACGCCATCATCACTGCGGACGGACACCAATGTCACGAAGCCAAATGGAAAAACAAAAAGAAGTCTGCAATGGTAATGCTATTTAGCCGTTTACAACTTTGGCATTTATATGTAGGTCAGTATTTAAAAGACAACAAAAAACAGCAGTAACTTGGTGGGCGTGTCCATAAATAATCAGTTTCCACTTTAAACCTCAACATCAGTGTTCGCTACTATGTTTGTAATGATTTGTGCCAGATGTGCTTGAGCTTTATTAACTACAGCTGAAATCTACGGCGAACATGTCCGGTGATGCGGCGTATTTGCTTCACGCGTAGCTGTTGGTCGTGACGAGCAGCTCGTAGGCCGGGTCGTGACTCCTCCTGCACAAAACCACGCAGGCACAGAGCATGCCCAACATCTGCAGGCAGAACACCAGCTCAGGTTACAACTTCTTTAAAACTTTAGAAAACAAAGAGCAGAACTTTTCTTACCTGTATAGATGCAAAAGTTAACGCTGCCCATATGACGTACATCATGATCTCCTTTAATTTTTTCACAACAAGAGCTTCACAGCCCTGCAACAGAAAATAAATTATATTATATGAACTTGAACGCGCTCTTAATATTACATAAGACATTATTCAGTTCGGTTCAGGTCTATTGTGTGTGTGTACTAGGGCTGTAACGATACACCAATGTATCGCGATACAGGGAGCAGTATCATATCGTGAGGTCCAATATCAATAATATCGATACAGTAAATGTGTTGTACTGACCACCGCAAGGTGGAACAACATGCACTCTAACATTGTATGAAAAAGAACTGATGTGAAAGTGAATCAGTGACTTTGTATCTGCAATATATTACTGTGATGAGCAACTATTAAAACTACATGAAGCTTTATTAAATAACTCTTATTATATATTTCTAAGTAAGAATTTTTTTTTTGACATATTAGTTTTGCTAATAAAATACAGTGATCTCTCACTTATCACTGTTAATTGGTTCCAGACCCCCCCAGCGATAGGTGAAAATTTGCAAAGTAGGGATACACCAAGACACACGAGTCCGGTCAATTTCAAAAAATAAAAGCGATTCTTCAAAATAAAATACCGCGATTGACAAATGCGATCATATTTGTGTATCTAAACAGACTATAGAGATGAAAATAAACACAACACACACACACAGCACAACAGAGTGGGCTGACTACGTTGAGGGGGGTGGGGTTTATGGGTGACTAAACACAAACGGGGAAAGACTCTTTCCCCGAAAGAGTGAGAGAGAGAGAGAGTTACTGTCAATTAAAGAGGAACAATGTAGCAGGAGTAATTAAAACAAGCAATTATTTAATGATGTTATTTACTAATCCACAGTGAAAAAATAGCTCTAAATAAACAGCAGAAGCGCTTGTGGACCGGCGCGGAGAAAGACGCGTTTATAAACAGGGCAAAAGCTGATCGCTCTGAGTCGCAGCGCTTCCACGTGCAGTGATGACTATAGCGTTGCGTTGGTTGACTGATGACGGTGATGAAGGACATGTGCAATGCGATGAAGGTGACGATGTGACTGCACAAGTACTAATGAGAGCTTTACAGCTCTTTGGGAGGCGCCTTGTCTTCAGACAGAGGCGCTGGGTCATCAACCGACTGTGGAGGAAGTGTGGGGAGGTAAACGTACAGCCAAAAGTGCGGTATTTTAGATTTTTTTTTTTTTGGATGAATATTTTTAAAAAATCCGCGACGTGGTGAATCCGCAAAAGTCAAATCGCGAAGTAGTGAGGGATCACTGTACTACGATGTAAAAGTGAATGAGTGAGTTTGTTTCACCCATTGTCGTAGTATCAAAGTAAAATAAATATTATCCAGAGACTTTTGTTTTATTGAAAATGCAAAACAAAGAAAAGTTTGAATGTATCATATCGTGTATCGTATCGTGAGTAATGTATCGATATACGTATCTTGGGATAATGTATCGTGTACCTCTTGGTAGAGATCAGCTGGTCGGGTCAAAGTGCCCGTGCAGTTACTGATGCTGGGCTGACAGCAGCTGACTGGCACACTGTTGTTCTTGGATTCTTTAAACCAGCGCGTGTTCCTCCAGTCAGAGTAGTTGTGAATGCCACAGCAGTGGAGCTGGAGGCAGAAGAATTGAGAAGGGAAAGTTTGAATTCATCATTAACATCCAGAATCACTCAGAAAGTCATAAAAACACATAAAAAATGAAAATAAGTGGTTTTATCTCACCTGCCTCTGCACATAGTCAATCGCACGGCTCGGAGCATCTTTATTGGTGCCGCTGTATTCATTGTAAACCTTCTGGATGGAGTGATTCACTTCATCTTCAACCTGCCGTAAATAAACAGCTGCAGTCACTGAAAACTATTTTAGAAAGAATTTCATTAGAAAACATCTTTCTATTTTCATCCTTGTAGGTTGTCAGATGTTTAGAATCATTTCCTGTGACGTTAACACTAACAGAAAACTACTCACATATTCTCCTCTGTATTAGCTGATTTTTAACCATTTAAAAATCACACAAATAGATTATATGTAATATACAACACGATATTATTAAAATTAAATTAATAAATTAATTAAAATTAAAACGTCAGGAAGTGTCAACTTTCTGAGACTTTCTTCACTTCTCTAAAACCCTCTAAAAATCTTAAATACATAAATCTTTACATCCATGTTTTTCAAACCGTGAGACATCAGAGGATTCCCTGTTGAATCGAGGTTTACCTTCGCCCTGTAGATGTAGCCGAGCACCACCACCACACACTCCGTCACAAACACCAACAGCAGGATCACAGCAAACTGAAAGGACAAGAAACAGAAGAGAAATGAGTCAAATTAAAGAAGATGAATAAAAGTAAAACTTAGCTCTAAAAATAAATGATGTGCAAAAGATACAGAAGCTTCAGAGCTTGAGTCAAAACATCATGTGACTGATGATGTCAGAAGCTTCCAACCACATCAAACCATCACCACTAAAAGTTCATTTCAACTTTCTGTGTAAATAATCTGTAATAATCTTATTTGGAATTTGTAAATAAAAATAAAGCTAAACATTTAGTTTGTTTGCAAGTGGCTTACAGTAACAAAAACAGATGTGTAATAACCTTAAAGTGTGCAAGTGATTTTTATATTTCAGGACTAAAAGACATTTTTAGAGTTTAAATCCTAAAAGGGTAATTATATATTATATTTGAGTTTTTATTTGTTTTACAGAAAAATAAAAGAATCTAATAACCACCAGGAAAAATTAGCACAAGCTAGGTGCAGAAGGAATGTTGTGCATCTTGTTGTGATAATGAAAAGCTACAAAAGAATTGATTTAGTTCACTTTGAAACTTCCAAATATCTCATCATTAGATCTGAAACACTAGAGTGGACAAAGGTCCAGCCATGTTTGTCCACAGGAAGTCTGTCCCACACTTGTGGACAGCTCCTGGACAAGACAGCAAACCCTCTGTGGGTCAAAGGTCACAATGAAACTGGCTCATCCTGTCACTGATCAGATTGTAATGGATCAGGTCTCAGCATCAGTCCACAGTTTCTTCATATCATGTTTCCTGCTTGTACAACCAGAAACATACAGCCGGAACATTCAGTAGAACCGACTCACTGTTCTACTTCAATTAGTATTTCCTGCTGCTGTTGGTGGAACCACCAGGGAAGGAGTCCGTGTTCAACCCTGCCAGGATTCCAGCCTAACCCCCCAGATTTGGAGCCAGTTAGACACCATTAATCCTGATTAAATCTGCAGCTCCATTTATACAGATAGTAGATTGTTGATACAGATTATAGATATGCAGCCAAACCAATCGGATCTGGTCACACCAGCTGATTTACATGTTTCCCAGTTTAGACTTTTATACACACATGCATTTTCTGCATTAAATGTGTGTGTTAATCAAACTGAATCCTCCTTTAATGACTTCTTTAAAAATTTGTGAGGAATCCGGCTCTTTTAAAGAGGCCCTTCCATTAAAAACAGTTTTTCTGAGGTTTCTGTTGAATATTTTAGCTCCACAGGTGTTCTTACCTTCATAGTGGGTGTGAAAACAGGTCAACAACTTCTCTTTCAGTTTTAATCTCTCAAACTACGCAGGTGGTGATAAAACCCGAGTTCTCCCGAGTCTGAACGGCCTGTATCTGTTTCATCACAACTCCTTTGTTCGTTAGTATTCATCAGCTCCCGCAGTTGAAACCACGCCTAGCATGCTGCTGGCTAAAAGCTGTTAGCATAAAACGTAGCAAACAGGAAGAGAGAACTTCTGATGTTGCCATGCGCAGAGGGGCAGGAAACAGTATTCTTTGCTCTCATAGGCTAGTTTGTTAGCCAATCTGAGTCCAGCAAATGTTAACTGACATTTTTTAGATATAAAATGTTTCATATTACTGGTTAATACTTAAGAAATAACCACAAAGTCCTGAAATTTGTATGAAATGGCCTCTTTAAGGAATGAAGAACTTCTAAAGTTGGACTGTAACACAAACCTGAGAAGTGTCATGTAAACTGATTTGTATTGTTTTTGTGCAACATGAAGCACAAAACAGTTTTACACAATTTTTCAGTGTCACTTGTTCCTCCAAACCTCTGAATTCATTTGTTCTAGTCACTCCAAAGTCTACAGGAATATAAAATGAAGTAACTACTCATTCAGACAGATGACGTGACAGGTGGGAGCAGGCTGAGGTGCAGAGCATGCAGAGGTCAACAACCTTGTGGAGAATCAGCAGCTGCAGACCTCCAAACTGAAACTTCAGATCAGCTCGAGCCCAGTGTGCAGAGAGATTCTTTAGTTTCTACAGCTGAGCAGCTGCAGCTAACCTCACGTCACCAGGTGCAATGCAGAGCATTAGATGCAGTGATGTTTGCTAGATGTCTCCTCTGTAGTGACGATTCACACGTCTCTGTCTGACAAGCTGATGGACGGCTTTGGTTTTGGTGGTTGCCAGCAGAGCGATACTAACTGCACTGTACCAAATGTATAGTTTAGTGGAGAAAATATTTAAGTTTTGTGGAAGAAGTTTGGGGATGTTCTAACATGACTGAGCACCAATGCTCAAAGAAAGATCCATAAAAACAAGGATAAGGTGGTTTGTTGAGAACCTAACTGTCCTGCACAGAGTCCTGAGCTCAACCTGTTCTCATCCAACCCACTGGAAGAATGATCATAAATACACTCCTATACATCTAGGAAACTTTCCAAAAGAGTTGAAGCTTTATGCAATTTGTATAGATTATCTATATTTACTGCAACCTTTGCATCTGAAGTCAAAGTAGTTGACACTTACGGTTGCCAGGCCACAGGAGCTTTCACGTATTGTTGCACAGCAGCCAATCAAGCCAATGATGAAAAGAAGCGTGCCGACAGCTATGATCACGACAGCAGGAATCAAAGTGTACACGTCTTCAAAGAAGTGGTCGTAGTCATCATATGTGATAAACACGTAGGCGCCAATGTAGCACAATATTCCTGCTGCAGCCTGCAAAGAGAAAGAGAAAATCTAGAGACAGGAACAACAACAAGCATCTACATCATCAACATCTGCATCATTAACATTAAAGCTGATAAAATCCACCTGAGACAAAGATTCGTGATCAGACATATTATTCAAATATTTGAGTCTGAGTGTGTTTATTTAAAGCTGCGTTGATGCTCAGACAGCTGGAGGTGAAGTCAGCTGGACCTGGATGTTGCATTACATCATTTCTAAAGACTCAGAGCGGCATCTACACAACAGCCGTGACGAGGCACATCAACACGGTCGGTTAGCTGAGAAACGCCGGGACTTCACGGATGATACAAAAATCGCATCATGTCCGTGAACGTCACACTGAATTAAGTCATTGTGTTTAGTTTGGGACCGCAGCGCATCGCTGGCGCAGAATGCAGCTAATGCTCTCCATCCCCGGCCTCACCGGGATGCTGCACATTGTTCACACAGCTGCGGTTTTCTTACCCAAAATATGAGATTCAGGAAAACCAAGACGGTTTTGGATGACGTAATCCCGCACTGCCCCATTCTACCGAGAGTATGTAAAGAAAAACACGTTATTTTGAAACGGTTCTCGGTGCACCTGCACCTTTTCTGTTAAAATAATAAAATGGCTTCAGTCTACATCACAGCGCAGATTCCTCTGGGCTCGACCAATGAGAACGCTGCATACGGAAAGAAGACGGTCACGTGCTCGTGTGACATCATCCTCCAAAACAAACAGTAAAATCCTGCTCATATTTCATGTTTACACACTTAAACACTCAAAAACAGCGTTCCAGTTTACTGCCTCAGAAAAATTAAAAGTCAGTGAACATTTGCTCTTATTTTTCAGCTGTACACACTGGGAACTATTTTGTGTTGATGTAAATAGTCTTGTATCCAATAAAAACTATTTTAATCGGATGTCTATGTTGTGATTTACTTTGAGAATAGATCCGATCACAACTGTAACAAATCTGTTGTCTGTTTATAATATTTGACAGGTATATGATCAAGATAAATAGACAGTGTAAAACACACAGTTTCATATGAAGGTGACTGCAGAACTGAGAGGCTCAACCATAGACATTATATATATATTATATATATATATATGTCTATTGGCTCAACAGGTAACTTTTTTTATAATAAACTTTATTTTAATAACACAGTACAATAGATACAGAAAACACATGTGCAACCTGAACAAGAAACACTACAAACAGACCAGAGGGTTATAACATACTGGGATGTGTAAAGATAAAAGAAAATAAAAATTAATAAATTAATTAAAACATATGCAGCTCCTTCAGAAGTTGGAATGCTCTTATAGCCTTCGTGTTCTGCACGTGCTCCATTGTTTTGTAATACAATTTAAAGTCCACATAAAACATTTTAAAGCAAGGATGTGAATTAGACCATTTGCATTTGTGAATATGGAATTTTCCAAAGATGATAAACAGTTGAATAACATACATTTCTTTTTTGGACAAACTGTGGAAATCAAAGTATAACATGACATCAAAAATGTTGATACTGATGTTGACTTTCAATTTTGTGAGAATGAACTCTTCTAATTCGGACCAAAATTTCTTGGTGTAGATATAATGCTAAAATAAATTAAATATTGAAACAGGTGCGTTACGTCACTCTCAAGAACCACATTTGGACACATTGGTTGTAAAAAGTAAAAATTAAAGAAGCCCTTCCATTAAAAACAGTTTTTCGGAGGTTTCTGTTGAATATTTTAGCTCCACAGGTGTTCTTACCTTCATAGTGGGTGTGTAAACAGGTCAACAACTTCTCTTTCAGTTTTTATCTCTCAAACTACGCAGGTGGCAATAACACCCGAGTTCTCCCGAGTCCAAACGGCCTGTATCTGCTTCGTCACAACTCCTTTGTTTCTTAGTATTCATCAGTTCCCGCAGTTGAAACCACGCCTAGCATGCTGCTAGCTAAAAGCTGTTAGCATAAGATGTAGCAAACAGGAAGACACGACGTCTGACGTTGCCATCCGCAGCGGGGCAGGAAACAGTATATCTTGCTTTCATAGGCTAGTTTGTTAACCAATCAGAGTCCAGCAAATTTGAATAATGAATATGAACGAGCTGCTGACGAAGCAACCTAATGGAAGGAGCCGGAACCACCCGAATTTTAACGCAGACAGATTGAAAGGTCCGTTAATCAGTGTTTCCTGACGTTTTTTAGATATAAAATGTTTCATATTACTAGTTAATACTTAAGAAATAACCACAAAGTCCTGAAATTTGTGTGAAATGGCCTCTTTAAGAAATTGAAGGAACAGTATATGTTACTAATTTCTCTCTTTATGTAGAAAAAAACTGTAAACGTTTTTGAAGCATCCACATAATCTACCCTGTTTAACTGAGTGGATTATTTATATTTATATCAAAAAAAAGAAAGAAAGAAAGAAAGAAAGAAAGAAAGAAAGAAAGAAAGAAAGAAAGAAAGAAAGAAAGAAAGAAAGAAAGAAAGAAAGAAAGAAAGACACGTATCTGTTGTACTTGTGGGAATTCCATCCTTTGCAATCCCAAAGTCATTATATAGTCTGTTAATTTGTGATGCAACATCTTCTGATCCTGGATGTTGTTGTAATAGGGATTATTGTGTCAGAGGGGGGCAGTGTATCACTACTAGTTTTACATTGGACTTCAAACAAGCGAGGAGAGAATTTTGGGTAAACTGCTGGTACGAAAACAAACACATTAATGTTTCAGATGTTCCAGGCTTGAATAAATGCAGGTTGTCTCCTGACTGTAAGAGACATGCGTGACCCTCCTTGTGAGACTTACGTGTTTTTCAGTAAGATGGAGACAGATTACTCAGCTGACAAAGAGTTGTGCTACTCAGTCGGTGATGACTTGAACAGGCGCCCAAAGCTGTAGTTTTATTGAGTGAAAGCTGGTCGTATTTGTTTCTGTCAGCTTTTAGTCTTTAGATAAAACCAGAGTGGAACTAACAAACACCAGAAAAGGCTGAAGCTCATCCATCCTGATGGTGAATTATTCATCACGTTTACCTGTCGGCTATCATTTAAAGCATTATTAAAACAAGACAATAACAAAGAAGAAAACATGCACATTTATAGGAAGACACACAAAAACAATATATTAAAGACATCTCTGGATCACAGCCTGTTACCCAACACCTGAACATGTCAAAAACATTGAAAACTTTAGAAAAAACTAATAAACAGATTATTGCATCACAGATTAAAAACATATTTTTACTCTAATGTTTGAGTGTAAATTTAGAGGTGAGAGTCAACAAAGTAAGAGGGTTATGATTCACTCAGAGATAATGAAATAAATAATTATCAAACATGTGTTCTCATGCGTAGACGAAGCTGATCTGGCTAACAGAGCAGCTTTACACCATCTGCTAGTTCAAATTAAATTGGAAATCCTTTAAATTACAAAAATACAAAACAGTTTGGGGACCACACTAAAAAACAGACTTGATGAGGTGCAGTTCATTAAATGCAGAGTAAAAAGAAATAACATGCATGTAAATCCACATGGGCATCTGAACACATGACATGAAATTATCCCGCACGGGATTGCTGATTATTTTTTTTCTGAGAGGGAAAATCAAAAAGGATAAAAGGTCAGAAAAGGGTCACAAAATACTGGATCTGTGTTACAATTAAGTCCAGTATTTTAATATCTGTTTGGAAATAATAAACAAATTATTATAAAAACCCTTTTCCCGCAGTCGCAAGTAAATGTTTGTTTGACTGAATCATTTTATTTATTTTCCAGCTGAACTGGATCCCATCCATAAAATAAACTCAAACCTTTTGAATGTTTGTGCATCAAGCACCAGCCTGCAGGATTTCCTTGTTTTCTTGTCTCTTTTGCAGAAATAAAGTCAAAATACTTTTAAATCTGTTGAACAGAAAACCCAAATGATACATAACTGAGTAGAAATATTATTCTCCTTCCTTGGGAAGTTAAATAATCATCACTTTGGCACATGAGTGCTTCTTTAAAATAGACTCCAAGCTGTTTATTTGTGCAGTAAAAAAAAGGCAGATTATAAGAATATAAAATAGAATATAGAAAAAATGAAGCTTTTATAGATGCCTTAGAGAGAAACACAGAAGTGAGGAAACACATGCTCAAATTGTGTGAAAATCTCACCTTTCCCAACAAATAACAATCTGCGACACGTTCGGATGTTTTGATCTCAGATTTGCAATTTTCAGTCATGAGACACATAATTACACTTTCATCACACACCCATCCACCCCCATCCACACACACACATGCACACACACACAAGTTACAAAAACATAATTATTCTATCAGCCCATTTAACTGCTTCCTGCAACAGACATAATTGGCTGTCATTTCAAATTCATGTGAAAGAGAGTTGTTTTATTAGAGGATGAGATCTGTAACATTTGAATGCAGATAGACACACTGAGTGTCTGTGAGATGGATTTAAAAAAATATGTCTGTCCTGATAAAAAACACTTTACTTCCCATAAAAGAACAGTTCAAAAGAAGATTTTTTTATTATTATTCCATCGACGTCTAGAATGAAGTTTTTAATGTTGTTTTTCTTGTAGCCCATTGAGCAGCCTTGTTTAGCAAATTGTAGCCTATTTTCTGGACTACTAACCCACTTTCTACCTGAAAAAATCAGTATCTTAAAGGTACATATTTGTAAAGTATAGGCAGAAAAAAGAAAGAAAAATCTAAGAGTTTGTACCAAGTTAAAGGTACTAATTAAAACTTTTTTAAAAACTTGTCTTAATTTTAGTTTGAGTGCTGCAAAATCCCAAAATACAGGTGGTAAATTTTAATGATCACGACCCCGTTTCTGACAATAAATGTCGACAGCAGCCTGCAGCCCCACAGCTAGTCTGTATAAACAGCTTTACACGTGAAAATTATTTTCTGCAGAATCTCAACAAAGATTTAAACTAAAAATGAGTTTGTTCTTTAATGGTTTTTCTGTTACTTATAACTGTGACGAGTCCAGGTTACACAGCTCTCAGCTTTTCAAGTTAAACACAAGTCTAAGCATCTTCTGCTGCCCTGAACTCAACCCTCCGCTCACTGCTGTCAACAAGGTGCACAGTTGTGGGAAAGACACTGAAATAGCTTGCCTGTTTCTGAAACACCAGACTTGCCCACGGCAAAGAAGCTTCACATCTTACCTCTCTACTATTGATCGACAGAACAGATCATCCTTTCTAATGCAAAGGACCGAAAAAGTATAAAAGCTATTGATTTTATGGTGAAATATTCAGGAAACAAACATGTTTTATGTGAGCTGCCTACATTTATATAAGAGTTACTTTGAAAACTGCTGCAACACAAACACAAAAGAAAGACTTTAAAAATATTGTTCATTTTTTAAAAGTGCAAGTGATGGGGTCTATAAATAAAAGAGAAGGTTATATCAAACCCATGTGGAGAAAATTATAACAGGGCAACTTCTGCAAAGTTATAAGACCTACTTAGGCTGCAGGTTATAATTACAGACTGTGTCTTTTAGCCATTAAAAGACAGAAAAGAATGAGTCAAACTCCTTTTAAAAATTAAAATTTTAGATTTTTTTATGTTAAGAGTCATTCGGAATATACAATCAAAATAATCCTGTTTTTTAGCAGCCGAAAAGAAACGTCCTTACTATTAAAAAAAATGATTCTATAAAAATAGATGATCACGCGCTTTCTGTTGAGTGAAGGCACCAACAAACAAAAATAATATACATCACTTTATCAACCACACATCACAGTCAACACATTGCAAATATCTATTTTATTTATTAGAAATTCCCTGATAAACTAAACAACATCAAATATCTTCAGAATAAACTGGGAGGTGGGATTAATTTCACATACTGCAAATGTAAAAATTATTACTGCAAATTATAGGATATTCATGACGAGCAGGAAACTATAGATGGTTTCTGAGTGACTTATTTGATCCGTGTTCATGCGTTCCAGATGTGCAACATCCGCATCATTTTCTGTTTTGGATGTAGTTTTCTAAAATCTTCGTCAACAAGTCCGCTTCCTGAAACAAAGCACACACATAAACAGAGGATTCAAGATATTCTGTTTGTGACAAGAAAACGTGGAGAGATTTTGGTTCATACCTGATTTTTTGAGCGACTCTCGCGCGTGTCCACCTGCGCTTGCAACGCCACGCGCAGGAACTCGTGAAAAAGCTCCGCGAGCGAGCTCTGCTCTGTGGGCAGGCGGACTTCCAGGGAATCGAGCTCCTGATCCACAGGTGAGGGAAGCAGAGGAGCCTCCATCACGCTCTTCTTACCCATGAAATGTCCTTCCAAAGTGGAAAAGGAAAGAAAAAGACTGTTCGTTATTTCTGACCCAGTTTGAATAGGAGTATTTTAAAAAGTGAGAACTTTAAAAGATAGAACAGTTATTATACAGGATTAAACCTGGAAACCAAAACACAGCAGTGTGGGTCTTACCTGTAGCCCAAAGATTACCTCTAGGATTCACTTTGATTTTTGCAACTTTATTCCTCAGCTCAGTCAAGTCGAAACTAACTGCAGCGTTTAGGGACAAGAAGGAAAAGAGCACGAGGCATGTAAATAAGCCACACTGGCAAACATGACTCAGACTGAGGTCCTTCATCTCGGCGCGGACCATCTGACTGTCCTCCCAAAGATGTCCAAATGAGAGCTGGAGTCTTCAGACTCACTCAGCCCGGTTTTATATGCTCTCAATGAGGGGGGGGGGGTCCATTCAGCCCGCTGCGTTCACTGTCGTCAAATGAGTTGACTCACTCTAACGGAGTTTTTAGTTGTGCTTAAATGATCACAAATACCAACATGATCAACATGATGATATAGTTTGTAAATACAGTATTTTATAGAGGTTTTGGCAGATTCAGATTCATGAGGTGACATTTATATTTATAAATGTGAGAAATACTTTATATTTGAAGGACCAGCCACACGGCTCATGTTCATCATCCACACCAACAAAATCATTCATCAGGAATCATTCCATCAGTGTTGATGGAAACTGGATGGTCAGACTGTCATTAAACCATATAGTCATTATGCACAGCCCCCCCCCCCCCCCCCCCCCCCCCCCCCCCCCCCCCCCCCCCCCCTCGGGACCAGGTCTGGCTCCTTACAACAAGCTACATGACATTTGGCCATGTTGAGGCATGCTGATGCTCCTCAGTCCTGGGAGAACAAGAGGACCTGCTGATTCTCACTGCTAATTTAGAGCTGATAAGACAGATGGCCTCTTCGTCACTTCAGGGTGCTAAACTTGGAGGTATTGTGAATGAGGGCAACTTCCGTCTTGCTCTTTTAACAACCTCTGACATTATCGCACATATTGAGATTTTGTAAATTCTGCACAGCTGAATGTCAGTCTAATTAGAAGACTGTCTGAACATCACAGCATCACACACCACATGCTCAAGAAGCTCGACGAACCACATCATTTTACTTCAAATACAGAGACGTTTGCATATGAGAAACAGCAGAATAAAGCTGGTGTTTACAAATTAAACAGCTTCAGTGTATCATCCATCCACAACAGTCATAATAAAAGTCTGGATATCTTGTTAATAAAACTGTGACCACTGGACTAAAGTAGATCATCAGTAGTAAATGACTTTTATAAACACTGTAAGAGCATCTTGACATCCACACACATTAAAGGCTAAGCGTTAACTTTCTGAACGCGATCACTTATTTTTGTTCTCGTATTTTTAAACTCTGCAAACGTATTGCTCAACATGTCAGATGTTTTTAAAAACAACCAACCTCTGACCTTTCTGGAGAAATTCATCAAACACGTCACAGCATTTTCATCTGTCTAAAACAACGAGTGGATGACAAATGATTTCTGACAAAGCTGGCACGGATTTAACAGCTGCTGGTGACGGTTTCCGTGTTTGACAACTGAAATATGAAAGAGAAGCAGTTCTATTTAATGCTCACACATACTGATCATCAAACGAGTGTTTTAAACAATCTGCTGGGTTAAAAAAATTAAATCAGATGATCAACTTTTAAAAAGTTAATTTTTAGGCAGGTGTCTCTTCTATAAAACTCATTTTTAACTGGATAGTTCTCAATGAGACAAAAAGTTCAAATGATGAAAAGTGGACTTTAACCAGACTTCATATTTAATTGATTTAAAACATTTCCATATTTATCCACAAAGATCCTGAAGCAACAGGAAAGAAAGGAGACTGTATGTATAAGAATGTGGTTTCACTTTATGAAAATTACAAACAAAGATCGACTTTAAATGTTATTTCAGCCAAGTTTCTTCACAAAAATATTTTTTTTCGCAGCTTGGACTTTTCAAATGTAAACACTTTTCCACATTTCTACAAAACATTCACACAAATAATATTGAAGAAAAAAACAAAACAAAACAGGCGGCTTTGACTGGATCTGAAATTATTCTGTTGCGAAGGCATGGCTGAGGTTTACTGGACGTCACTGTTGTGTGTTGAAGCGTGAGCGCCTCACTCTCGATGGACTAACACGAACAGACCCAGCATGAAGAGCACGGCATACTGCAAACACAAAAACATTACACACCGTTTTTACAGACTCAGAATTCCTCAAATCTAATTACACTGGATAGGAAGAAGCAACTTACTTTGAACTTGGGATAATCATTCATGAGAATAGTGACGATTCCAATATACGGCACGAACCTGGAGAAGATGAGAAGTACTTACTGTCAGGAGACCACCAGTATGCAGTTTTACATGAACTGGACTAAAGAATATACTTTACAGTAGAGCTGGGCGATACAAGATTTTTTCATTTCAGGTGAAAACGATATATATCATGATATAAGCCAAATAACTATATTTGTAAGATTTAAATGTTCCGTTGCTCACAAGTAAAATGTGAAATAATCAGCAGCTTGTTTTGATTTAGACATTTACTTCCCATAATAAGTTCAACAGGGCAGATGTACTTAAGGAACATGAGACTTCAGTTTCAGATAAATAAAAGCAAATATAAACTACATAAAAGCTAGCCGCTACGTCGCTATGTCTCTTAGCTTTTTTGTCATATGGTAAGACGCTGGAGATGCTGCGTCGCAGGGATTCCCCTGGTTGTTTTCGATGATGAATTAGCGCTTTCAGTCAAAGATTGAGCATGCTCTAGTGGGTGGCACTGCTTCAGGTGATAAAAAAGGTTTGTTGTATTTCCAGACTTTGTGGGAACATGCTTTCTGCACAGTTTACAGCGCGCGCTAATCTGTTTTTTGTCAGACTTCAAATAGCCGAAATACCTCCACACTATGGAACTTCTCTGGCCCTTCCTTTCAACAATCTCTCTGGCATTGGAACCGTCATCTGTGTTCTCTTCGGTAACCTGGTCACCCAAACTCTCGGTTGATTTTTCTCTAGTCGGCACACTCATCTCCTCCATTACTCAAGCGGCACGGCCGCTGGCTGCTTCCCAAACAAATACACACGTGCGGCTTGGCGCTCGTGCTGTACGTAACAAGTCACGTGACGCTGCGGCTGTGATTGGATCGTCTCTGCGCTACTTAATGTGGATTGGCAGTTCTTATGTTTTTTTAAGAGAGGAAGAGAAAGAGATGACGTCTATCGCAATAGTTTCATTTTTCTATCGAGAAAAAGTTATTTCGCGATACATATCGTTATCGTTCTGTCACCCAGCTCTACGTTACAGGACATGTCAGTGGAGTTTAGAATACTACAACATCAGCAGTTACATGTTTTTTCTTTGTGTGAAAGAACCAGAACCATTTTAAAACATTTTAACTCTAACATGAAGCTAGAAAAATCCAAAATGTCCATCTGATGAAGACTTAAACAACACTGTTGACATTCAGGATGTCTTCACACCAGGATAGTCTGGGGGACTCGGTTTGACTGGCACTGCTCGAAAGCAAATCAAACCGACTGGACATTAGCTTCTTGTTCAGGACGACATCACCTGAAACAAGCAGTGACCAGGAGGGAAAACGGGTTTATCGTTTGGTCAGGACCAAAAACAGAAAGTCCCCTTTAATGTAAACAAACAATAGAGCAACATCCCATTTATGCAGACTGGGTTTTGATTCAAAGCTAATTGCTATTTCACCATGAACTGCCAGACTGAGCAGCAGGTGACACTAGCTACGTTTACATGCGCCAAATTTCCCCAATCTGATTAAAATCTTGGTCGATCAGAATTCCCAAATCCCTGTTTACATGGACACTAACTGAAATGATCTGATCATGCCATGAGTACACATGCACCAAGCACTCAATCAGGTTAAATGAATTGAGCATGCGCACAGCGAGTTGTCTTACCGGGGGAAGAAAAAAAAGTAAACAAACTCCGTCCTTTCTGCACGTCTTTCCCGCCCCATCGTGTGCTCGAGCTGACTCACGTTATCCCCAATATGGACCTTCTGCAGGTGATTACCTTTATGTTTGGGTTTTTAATGGTCGCATTAACCAAGCTAGAGGCTGAATACATATTGCTACTGCTCCTCCACCACAGGAGAGGAGAGCAGGATGACAGGATGACTGCACCAGCAGACCACTTCTGTTTACCTCCCACTATGTTTTCTACTTGGATCTAAGAAAACGGAAAGACGTCACGCCGAAGTTGTACGCATGCGCAGTGGGCTCTTTTCACACTTTCTTTCCGAATGGGTGTATACATGCACGTCTATCCGAATGAAGATCGGACAAAACCACCCCTCTCGATCGGAAGTAAATTTCTTTCGGATCAGGCTGCATCGGATCAAAACATTCTGATTGACATGTTTACATGACGTCTTTTTTATCCGATTGGGCGTTTATTCCGATTAAATGTGCCCATGTAAACGTAGCTACTGTCCATGACACGAAAGCAGCAGAACGAGAGTCGTGTTGCGCTGGCTACACAGATGCTGAGCTAGATTTTACTATTTACTACTTCTTTCTGGTGGCTGAGCAGTTTGTTTACATTCTCTCACTGTAAACTACCTGCACCAAACAAAATATAATTTCAATGAACCTGCATTTTTACTAAGAAAATAACTATCTACAGTTGATAAGCATCATAGATCATCTCTGGATGCTCTAACAGAGCATTCACCCCATCATCAAACTGCACCGATCACTGTTCCATCAACAAGATGTGCCGTAACCCCCCCCCAAGACCCAAAGTACCTGCTGTCAGACAGAATAATCTTTACTCAGTCAGACCTGGTGGAACTCATGTTAACGTGGGGTTCTTAAACATCCTTAATGTGTACATGTACTTCATGTTTTAGAGTGTTGATATGACACTTACCCTCTTGCTCGTCCCACCACATCTTTTTTCTCCAACCAGTGTTGGCCCTGCTTGTACAGCCCTCTGTCATCCACCGCATTGTTGTCTCCCTTGGTCAAGAACTTAATGTCTCCATTTTCCCTGTGAAGAATTTTCAGACTACAGTGAGCACCGAGTCCAGGTTTTAGAAATTCTTTGATTGGAAAAGGTTTCACATGTCTTTTCTAAACACTATTTTAATATCGGTGAATGTCTAACACTGATTATTTGGACAGAAATGGGACTCAAAGTATAGATTCATACTTCTCATGGATCTTTAGTACTCTGTGTACTATCGGGATCTCTCTTCCTTCTATCCTGAAGACGACGATCTCTCCGACTCTGATGGGATCCTCAACCCGGTTGGTTAGAAACAACAGGTCTCCTCTGTGGAATGCCGGCTCCATACTCCCGCTGAAATTAAAAATATAAACGTTTCAAGTATCATTTAAAATGAACAAAGGACTTGGTTTATAATACAGCAGAAAAATATAAATTTTTTGTTTGAAATCTTATTATTTAGAACTTATTGTTGACACGCGGTTCTTTTGTCTCCCAAGCAGCTCCTGGTTTAGTCCAGGGTTGAGTGGAACTGGCTGAGAAGCGTGGGCAGGTTTCTTTGTTGTTGAGTGTTTGTTTGTTTTTCAAGTATTTAATTTAAATAGATTTATTAACCAGAACAAAGCCAAATAAACTGAATACAGAGTTTAAGCTTATTCAAACAAAAATTGAAAAAATAAAAACCTTAATGTAAATAACTATCAGCTGGAGACCATGTAACAAAGCAGCACAATAAACAGACAGATGTCTAAAATCTGCAGCCAAAAGAAAACAAAGCAACATTTATCTGATGAAGTTGAGATAAAACAAACACTTTTACCTTCATGCTTCATTTATCACGATTGTGGACTGAAAAATCATTTTTGCTTATTGTAAATAAGATCAGAAACTTACCTGAGAACAACAACAATGGGACTTTCACTGCCAGTTACAACCATCAATCCCTTCCAGATCATCAGGGCAGAAGAAACTATCATCCCAAAGTTCAGCACCTGGTAATACAGCTAGAAGCAAAGTGTTTGTGATATTAGCATTTGTAAAATAAATTAGCTTAACATGCACGACTGATTTCTCTTTTTCAACACGTTTGTTCGACATCAATGTATAAAATAATATAAGTATCTAGTTCCAGTTTAGCCTGAGCTGATATTTGCACATTTATTTAATATTCCAGTATGAAAGAGGTAATCTGAGAAGCACGAGTATAAATCAGTAACAGTTCGACATCAGACGGAACGTAGGTAAACGGTCGGAGGCTAGTTGTTAGCTCGTCGTTCCTGTACAAAGAAGAAACTCAATCTGCGACACTTACCTGCCGCTTATTCATGCGACGGACATCGTCAAGAAAGTCTAAAGATAACATTTTTGAAAATATTACAGTGTAAAAAAATAAACCCCTCAAATTTACATTAACACGTTAAAAGTAACGAGCATATGGAGGAAGAGAGAAACTTGCATCTGAATCTTCCGGCTAAGCGCCACCGGAAGTCCCGCCCACCTGTCAGCGTGTCGTTTCAGGATACGAGCAGAGGGTCTTTCTAAAAAAATACTTCTCAGTTTTAAACGCTTCTGGGTTTGGGAACTTTATTAATTGTATCTGTCTTGAAAAACACATAGGGATCTGTAATACATTTTAGTCTAATGTACTAAGACACATAGGCCTGCTAAATCAATAATCGAATGTCACACAGTTTAATTTGCCCCATCTCAGAGATAGTTCAGTATTTTTCACTTTTTGTTCTAGTGATAAAAGTGATTCTGATGCTTCTAACTGAAATTTGCCATGACTGACATGAATACTAACTTATTAATCCTAAGAGAACACTGTGATCAATGGCCTTTTAAACAGGGTTTGTTGTTAAATGACCTGTGAAGAGTTTTTTTATGCTCTTGATAAAATTAACACCGTTTTATTCAGAACGTGTGTGGTTGCAGTAAACTGATTTGTTAAGTAATTCATAGACGATTCATTAAAATGTAAACAACAAGCATGTTTACTGTATACTCTGGAAGTCCTTTTCCACTGCAAACCTTTGCATGTATGTTTACATGATATACACTGTACTAGGATAAAGAAAATACTCCAACTAGTCAGACAACCACAGCAAATATTTGTCTCAATGTAAAACATATTTAAAGAGTTCTAAACTTTTTCTGAAATCAGGTATGGACTAAACCTCATGCTGAAGAGCAGAAGAAGAATAAAAAGCTGCTACTTTTACAACCAGAGACCTCAAGAGAGAATCAAACTTCTTCAATGAGAGCTGTGATTTGATCATTCTTATAAAATAGGTCACAAGACATTCACAATGTAAACACAGCAGTCCTTCTGTGTCATATTGTGACTAAATAACTAACAATAAACAGTGTGAATTATTAGTGTGTGACATGTAATTAAAATGTTGCATAAAGTAAATATAGATGAGTTGAGTTTCCACTATACAGCCTTTATTAACACCTTACCTAAACAACACTGTAATAATCTGTCTAAAAACACGGGGCTTCTTTTTATAGTTTCTTTATGGCAGATCATATCTAATATCCTACAGGAAGTCAGTGAGACCTGCTGGCCCTCTGGTTGTTGACACAGATTAGTGAAGCTGATACATTTGGAACATCATGAAACTGTCAGGTGTGTTAATTTATGATTCAGTTCAGTTAGTTCATTTTAATTTGAACAGATTACTTGTTTTACAAACTTCAGCTTTGGTTTCCTGTGTTTCATTGACATTAATCATGTGGTGCAGTTTCAGCACCCTGTATGGAAATAAACATAAGAAGTCATGCATGTTTTGTGAATTTTAATTTTATTAAAACACAAGTTAATATCAGGAATTTAACCTTTTTTTCTTTCTATGTTTATAGTTATAAACAAAAGGAGTCTTCTCTTATTTTTAAATTGATCAATTTTATCCTCTAAATCTGAATCTAAATGATTCAATTTATTAAACCACAAACTTTTTTTTATATACATTTGAAGATTAACTATGAAGATTTTAATCTGCAATTAAACCTTTTGTAACATGATTAGACACGTATGCAAAATCTGCATGTTACGCACAGATTTCCTCTACGTGAACATCCACGTAGAGGAAAATCAGCAGCTGTTAAGTTTGCTTACACTGGAAAGTTGAGTTAGTCATTAACCCACTTAATCATCTGGTTTTATTCTTTCTTTCCCACCAGTATTGTTACACAACCAATACTGGCTGCACAATGTTTTAGGTACATAATGAAATATGAAACGTAACAATAATAATATACTAATTTACATTAAATCTTTTATTTTGACTAAATATATTGTGAAATCTGCCACAATCAAGGTTTGGGATTTGAGAAAACATTATCTTTAAATATAGTTTTCATTATTGTTTTATTTTCCTATAAATTTCCAAAGAGAGACACACAGTTTAAAATGTGTTTTTTTATTACATGTTCCAGGCTGCTCATGTTGTCATGCCTCCTCTTGCATTATCATGCACAGCTGTGTGCAGCAATCAGTTCATGATACCCACCTGTTCAGTCTTTTCCTTCTTCGTAAGAGCTTTTTGGCCTTATTATCCTTCTGAGTTTTGATCAGTGTCGTCCGTAATAAACCTGTGTTCAGTTGTTCAAGTCATGTTCTTTTGTTTTTGTTCTGCTCGCTCTTGACTGTCTGCCTGCAGACTCTTCTTTTTAATCTTAATCTCCCTCTAAGGTTATTTGGTGATGTTGGAAAAAACATTCTAAGGTTCATTCATTGAATCTATTTACAATTTACTAGGGATGCACCGACACCGAGACGCGATACCATTCTAATGTACTCGTATTAGTATTGGTTAGTTAACCGATATTATGTACGGACTATGTAGAAACTCTGCAATAATTTCACATGTTTATTTTTCACTTGAAATTTTAGTTTTGTGATAATTATTATAAATATTTTATCGAGTTCTCAATCATTTGTTGTAACAAGCAGAGAAGAAAATAAAACCTGTCTTCCAATTCATTACATTTTTTTGTGTGGTAGTATCTGCATACTTATGAAGTATCTGTATTGGTACTCGGTATCGGCAAGTACTCCTATCCAAGTATCTGTATCATATCTGTTTGAAAAAAATGATATAGCTGCATCTGTAGAATTTACTTCCTAACATTAATCCATCAATCAGTTTTTTATGCCTGTTTGTTACTGTTGAGGTTCACAGATAAAATGGGGCCAAGATGTGGAGTTACAACATGGACAGGTTGCCAGTCACATAGATGGACAATCATTTACACACACACTCACACCTATAGGGACAAATTAGAGTTGTCATTTAACACATAGGAGAAAACAGGAAATCATGGAGAAAACCACAAATGCATTGAAAAAAACATGAACATGCAGAGACACCAGCAGTTTTCAAACCATCGCTTTCTTACTGTGATTGAACCTTTTAGAAAATCTATAGTTCAAGTGAATACTGTGTAATGTGAATAAGACACATATCTGTAACACTCTGCAGGACGTTTCTTTAAACAGATGCTATTTTTAACATCCGGCACATGGGATACAGCTGAGGATTCATCTGGATTCCTCGCCCCCCTTTTTTCCTTAACAGTATGTAGACAACTCGGCCTTTATGAGGAGAAGCAATGTGTTAGATAATTATCAGAATGTTATTATTTTCTGTCAGCAGAAGTGTTCAATGATATGTTAGATTAATAAAGCACTGACGGTCAACCAGCGATGACACCGAGACCGGTGGCAGCATGCGACTTTTGGACGAGCAAAGATAAAACTTTTTTCAAATGCCAGCTAGTCTGTGGCATTTAGAAACGTGTAATCCTTTTCATTTAATCTGCCTAAATGGTCACAACCGCACTGGCCTGCTGATGGTAATTAAGGTTGGTCAGGAACAACAATGTGAGATAAGAATTATGGGTAATATTTTACGTACTTTCTCTAATGTGTTTTTTCATTAGTTTCTGTTAGGTTTTAATAGATTATACAGATTGTATATATTTATAGTGCTTAATTCTAAACCCTAACATAAGTGTAATGCTATTTTTTGACCTTGTCTTGCAAAACTCCAAATGAACCGTGTTGAGCATATTTTTACACAGAGCCTGAATTTGAGTTTCATTCCTGTAAGTGTGTTTAATGTGCTAAAGACTTGCACGCAGAGCGCAAGTTAATCCCATAAACTCACCATTATTATCAGTCTTATTAAATATAATCAGAATCATTTTGGCCTGAATGTACATCTCAGATCTCTTCTGTTTGGAGACTAACAATTCTTTCATTTGCTCGGTCTTATCACGGGTATTAATGCTGAGATCACTCTGTTTGATCCCTTTAGCGCATTTCGTCAGAGCTGCTCATGATTAACTGTGCCAGCACGTCTTCTTCCAGTAATTTCTCCTTTTCACTCATAATTTTCATCTTTGATGTCTTGCAGGAAACATCTGGATGAAGGTACAGGGTCTCATTTTTTGAGCTCTGAGGAGCTTTTGTTGAGTGAAAAAGTGAATGACTTTCTTTTGTTTTGAAAACAATTGCAACCGCCAGTTAAGTTTGTCATGAAACTACTGAGTACAACACAAGATGTGACTGATTTTTCTCTAATGTCCAATAACTGCTGGAGAAGAGAATCGTCCCTCCAACCACCCTGAACAGAAACAAGCAGATGACGGATCATCTCAGCATCTTTCCAAAAAGAGTAAAACTTTTGTTACATATCATGAAATTTAATTTATTTGTATCTATATTACTAATTTTTATCTAGGACATGTGAGGAAAATGAAAAGATATATCCAAAAAGAAGAGACAAAGACAGTTAGAATAAAGACTTAAATGGTTTTATAACTCCAATAGATGATTAGTTTAACAAAAACTAAGTTCCAGGCACAAAATGAATCCAAAATTATTCTAAAAAATGAGTTTTCATCACAAACTTAACACGACAAACAGCTATCTGAGATAACAGACGGAATCAAAACACGCTAAACACAAGCATAAACAGAAAAACCAACATGACAAGCACCGACCCAGTCCTCAAATATTCACCTTCTGCCCCCGACAAGCTGAGAGGAGTCTGATGTTCTGAGTTACCTGCAGGAAAACTGACACCTACAGGACATGAAGAGGAAAAGAAACTCAAAGTACTTTTACATTTGGCTCTTCTCTACAGTATAATCAGTGGTCTGGTGATTCAACTCACACTAGGTGGCAGGATTGTTGTGTGCCATTGGTTCAGTCTTCTCCATGTTGTTTCCTCAGACACACTGAATCAATGAATGGAAGGAAACGTGCTGGTCTATAAAAACCCCTGGAAGGAGACAAATCTGTTAAAAAAACCTTCCAGTGGAGAATGTCCTGAGAAAAAGGATTTTTTTATGGTCCATTGTGAGATCAGAATGCCGCTGACCTCAGCTGAAGACTCACTGGAAAGAGTTCTTTAAAGTAGACTTCAACTCATTTGATTGAGGATGGAAACAACAGTTGAGGAAGAGCATGAGGAGATTTTCAAGGAAGTTAATTGATTCGTTCAAAAAAGATCTAACATGAAGGATGATATTCAATCTGACTTTGTTAAGGCACAAGACGTTGTTATGTTGTCTTAGTTGACATCACAATGAAACCAGCTGTCTGAAGCTGACTGGTGGTGTAAAAATATCAAAAGTCAGTTCATTTAAAGCAGAACTAAGTAAGTTTTGCTCTCGCTCTCCCCCTACTGGTCCCCTGTGAAAGCTCACTGTCGTAACGTTCCCTCGCCGCCGCCGCAGACCCCCCCCACCTCACCCCCTCCACCCCGCCGCCGCCCCCCCAACAACAACGCGCAGAGAACGCTTTTGCAAGAAGAAAGAAAAACAAAACCAAGAAAATGTCTCGACAGGTGAGTATTACTGTCATCTTTGCGCTCCTAAGGGTGGCGTTGCTAACAACGGCAAGGGCTTCATGCTTGTATTTATGTACGTGAGTGTGAGTGCCGTAAAGCAGGTTTGTTCTCGCGAGATTAGTCGGGTCCGATCCACTGAAAGTTGCAAGTGCTGCTTTCAGGACACAGACCCCGGAGGGAGGGGAGGGACCCATGAATCACCCCGCCAAGTCCTTGTTTACCCCCACAGGGACTCTAGAAAACATGTATTGAGGTGAAAAAACTTAGTTCTGCTTTAATCAAGGTTAATGCAGAGCTCTCAGTAGGCAACTATGTAAATGTGTAAGAGACACAGTTTGTTTTGGCTGACCGCATGGCCTAATGGACAAGGTGTCTGACTTCGGATCAGAAGATTGAGGGTTCGAGTCCCTCTGTGGTCATACTACCTTTGTTTCTTGGCTGCACTAATTTAAACAAATATGTATAGATGGTATTAAATCTGCAGGCATACAAGTTGTTATATGCTAATACATACCACAAAAAGTTCTGGTCAAATGTCACATCTATGAGCTCTGGTGACTCACAGAGCTGTGTTAGCTAGTTGGAGCCTTGTTGGCGGTGACCATCATTGGGACACCAAACAACTTTCAATTTGAACTTCTACACAACTTCTACACTTGGTAAAATTGTGGAGCAAGACATTTGGTCATCTTAAAAAAAACCTTCCAGTGGCGTGCGTCCCTGAGAAAAAGGACTTTTTACCAATGTTGTCCATTGTGAGATCAGAATGCTGCTGACCTCAGCTGAAGACTCACTGGAAAGAGTTCCTTAAAGCTTTGAGTTGTTTTACTCATTGTTACAGAAATTTCTTAGAAACTTGTGTCACATGGTCGGTCAAATACTAAAATATAAAAAAGACATCTTTGCCATATTATCTGACAGAATAAATATATTTCTATAGCCTGACAGCACAAGCTCTTTTTTTTGCATAAAGTTAGCTTTCCTGCATCGCTGTCACACGTGTGAAGCCACCGCTGACATAAGTGATGACTCACTAATTACTAAGAGTCACGTTTGATGAAGTTGGACTGTTAGCCCACAAAGACACTGTCCATAACAGACATTTAATTCTCTGAGGTCTCTGATAGAATCTGATTAATTTTTTACTGTTATTAAAGAAGCCCTTCCATTAAAAATGTTTTTTCTGAGGTTTCTGTTGAATATTTTAGATCCACCGGTGTTCTTACCTTCATAGTGGGTGTGAAAACAGGTCAACAACTTCTCTTTCAGTTTTAATCTCTCAAACTATGGAGGTGGCGATAACACCCGAGTTCTCCCGAGTTCGAACGGCCTGTATTTGTTTCATCACAACTCCTTTGTTTGTTAGTATTCATCAGCTCCCGCAGTTGAAACCACACCTAGCATGCTGCTAGCTAAAAGCTGTAGCATAAGACGTAGCAAACAGGAAGACATGACGTCTGACGTTGCCATGCGCAGCGGGGCAGGAAACAGTATACCTTGCTCTCATAGGCTAGTTTGTCAGCCAATCACAGTCTAGCAAATTTGAATAATGAATACGAACAAGTTGCTGACGAAGCAGCCTGACGGAAGGAGCCGGAACCAGTCGAATTTTAAAGCAGACAGATTAAAAGGTCCGTTAATCAGTGTTTCCTGACGTTTTTTAGATATAAAATGTTTCATATTACAGGTTAATACTTAAGAAATAACCACAAAGTCCTGAAATTTGTATGAAATGGCCTCTTTAAACATTCAGAGGCTCAATTCAGCACCTGTTATTACAATAGTTACAACAAGCTAATAACACTGTAAAAACTGTCCACTGAAATCCCAATAATATGATCTTTAACCTGACATGTGCTGTTGTCTCCTGTGTGTTACTTACTTATACTGATTTGGGTACAAGTTTCTGGTAAGTTAGCTGCAGCTCAACCATAGAGTGTTGGAGACAGATGTTACAGCTGTTTCTCCCAGATGTGTCTGGAGGGACTGAGCTACACCAAAACTGTCAAAAGAATTTACAAAAATCAAACTGCTGTCATGTTGTTTTACAGCAGTGTGTGTGACGACAGAATGTGATGATCTTTTCATGTGACGGGGTTTGTGTGATTATGAGTGAAATATGATGTCAGTTAAAAATCCCTTTCATGCATGAGTTATGACAACCTGAGTCAGGAGTTGTTTTTGAAGTGAGTTTATTCATCTTTAGGAATAAAACAATATAATTAAACTCCTGTTTTAAAAAAAAAAGAAAGATAATTCCTCTCAGAAAGATTGAATGGGTTTTGACTTTTAATTATGTGTTATCATTATTTATGTTTTATTTCTGATAGCTGTCCTCTGTGCTGACCACATGAAAGGGATTTATAGATACCGATTCTTAATTAAGCCCTCTTGTTTTTCTAGTTTTAGCTCCTTTTATTTGCTTCCAATTTTAATTTGAAGGCCTTCTTCGCACATGTAAAGCTTATTATTACTTATTATAGCTTATTGTTATTTTTATTTGTCATAGTTCCATTTTTTTGTTAACAGTGAAAATCCCTCATACTGGAGGTTTACATGCTGGTTCTAACATTTCAAAGTCAAGCCTTTAATTACGTGGACTATTTGTTGTTTATTATTTGTTTAAAATCTTGACCTTTAAACATTTTGCATGTGGTTCAACAGATTCTACTGCAGGGAACCTTCTTATAAACATACACGTGCTGTTTTCACTTTCTCAGTCTCTTTTCTGCCCCCACACGCCCCCACCTCACTCAGAACTCTGTTGAAGTGAGATTATGATCCAATTCTTAAACTTATTCATACAATTTTTTAAATGTGATTTATAATAACATGAATCTGGGTTTCAATAAATTAGATGTAACTGGACTGTGTGTTAGTGGTTTTGAATCAAATACTGATATTAACTCTGATGTGACTTTTATTATAAATCTGTGCAATGTATATAAACTGAACTGAACCAGTACAGAAAATCTAAAACACAACACATGTTGTAGATTTTGCATCATCTCTGCACATAAAGATTTAATCACAATGTAACCCTAGTTGCATTTAAAGAAGCAGTTCATGAAAAAATACACAATGTAAAGTAGAATAGCAAAACATGTCTGGTTACAATATGAAAGCACAACACCCTGTGAAATTGTACAACAGTATTGTGTGATGCTACATTTAGCTTGATAGATGGCTGAAATGTAAGAAATAATGACATTTAATTACTTGAGATTTTACGCATAGCTGTTTTTTCTTTTAATTGAAAAGAATTTGAACAGAAAACAAAAGTAGTGTAAAGCAGTGATGTAATGTCTTCAGGTTGTAACCTGCAAAGCTTCAATCTGTGATCAACAGTGTTTTAATGAGATTCATAATACCACAGAAAACATTCTTTTTCTAATCGCAAATCAGCTCGAATAAACAAAAACAGCAAAACAAGTGACATAAAACCAAGGAATGGATGTCTGTTAAAACTACATAGATACTGTAAGTTTTTAAATAGTAAAACTTCTCTTTCCTCCAGGGAACTTCTGAGATGTTACACTCTCAGAAATAGAAGTACGAGACAAGAACATTTTTGTATCTATAGGTAAATTTTTTAAAAATGTTCCCTCAAAAGTACAATATTGGACTTTAAAAGGTCAGAAATGCCCCTCTGAGGGTTCAAATTGATATAAAGTACAAATTTGTACCATTTCAACTGCACCTGCAACCCTGGCCAAGTCTGGTTAATCTACATTTTATTAAGTTTCTTCCATCATTTTCAATATTATGGTTTACATGTTGGTTTTAGACTTCAAAACGTGGCATAATTTTACTTTTTTTAATGGAACAACTAAAAACAACAACAGGGTGCACCCCCAGCGACAAGATAGTCCAGGTCCATTTTTGTACCTTATGAAGTTGTTCCACTAAAACAGTAAAATTACGCGAAATTTTGAAGTCTAAAAGCAACATTCTGAAACAGAATATTAAAAATGATGGAAGAAACTTAATAAAATAGAGATTAACCAGCCTTGGCCAGGGTTGCAGGTGCAGTTGAAATGGTACAAATTTATACTTTATATCAATTTGAACCCTCAGAGGGACATTTCTGACCCTTTAAAGACCAATATTGTACTTTTGAGGGAACATTTTAAAACAATTTACCTATAGGTACAAAAATGTTCAAGCCTCTTACCTCTATTTCTGAGAGTGTAACAGCCTCCTGCTAAGCTCTCTGTGAAGATCTTGACCTCTCAAGTATTCTTCTATCCCATATTTCCATCTCTGGGCACATCTGCAGTTTTTTCTTTTGCAGGCATGTTGTCGCCGTCTTGTTCGGTCTTCCTGGGCATCCTGGGGCTAAGAGCAGCTTTCCTGGCTGGTTGGGGGCTCGAGGGGCTGGTGACTTTTTTGCGTTGAAATAAGGGACTCCTGGAGCCTTTTGGCTTCATTGGTGTCATTAAAGAGTCCATGACCTTCAGAGGCTTCAGACCAAGCAGGCCACAGAAGTAGTTGCAATTGTGTTGCGACATAAAGTCCTCAAACACTTTGGGTTTTCCTTCAACAGACAAACCTAAATGGCTGCACCAACACAGAACAGAAAATAAATAATCAACATCTGTTTAAGCTCAAATTACCTGTAAAACAAAGTTTTCACTGTATAATTTATGAAAACAGAACACAGCTGTACTTACCCTGATGATTTAATTGAAATTCCAACGTTGGTGATTTGATTGTGAACACCTGCAAAACAACAACATGTCATTTTATTCTCCTCTTATCTGATTTCAATCTTCAGATGTGATGAGTTAAAAAACAGAAAAAAAATTAAGAAATTATAGATTCAATCAGTGTAACTGAGTCTTTAATATATGATCCAGTTATTACTCAGCCAAAAAATAGTCTCTAAAGCATTTTACTACTTGAAGGATTTTTTTTTTGAATTTTTAAAATTTCCCTTTGGGGATTCATAAAGTATTTTTGAATTGAACTGAATTGAATTGAATTGAATTGAATTGAATTGAATTGAATTGAATTGAATTGAATGGAACTTAACTGAACTGAACTGAACTGAACTGAACTGAACTGAACTGAATTGAATTGAATTGAATGGAACTGAATGGAACTGAATTGAATTGAATTGAATTGAATTGAATTGAATTGAATTGAATTGAATTGAATTGAATTGAATTGAATTGAATTGAATTGAATTGAATTGAAGCCTGAGATTTAGGACAATGTTCCTGAAGCACAAGTCAGTTTTGAGCCCAATAATTCAAGTTTCTGTGGGAGGATATTTTGGTAAACCGTCTGTTTCAAACCATCCGTGTAGTTTTTTTCATTATTTATTTTAGTCAGATGCTAACACTATCAAACAGATATTTGTGTGAATTCAGAATTGCACTGTTGACTTTGAGTGTCAGCTCACCTTCAAGGCGAGTCAGTAACAGATTGCCATTAGTCCACTGAAAGATCCAGTGCTGCAAGGTGCAGCACTTCTTCTCCATCTCAGAACTACTCCTGTTGTCTAGTCTCCATGTTGGATCCAGGTATTTCTTATACTCTCCTCTCAGATCCGTCTCCACTCTGGCATAGGGAATAGTGTTGGCTGGTCTATACATCAAATAGACTGGAATTATCCTGCATAATAAACATGCAAAAAAATTACATTTATGAATACCTGATTGCATCCAGTTTACGCAGAACATTTAGATGGAAGGGAACTTTTTAAAATCAAGACTGAAATGATTGTACTCACTCGAGGGAGGGGCCAAAGTTTTCTATGACTCTTGCCTCTGCAGAGAAGATTTTGCAGTATTCACGAGCCAAGCTCTGAATTTTACACTCCTATATGCAGAACATTGGAAAACAGCCAGTAAAAGAGATGATCAACCTACAGCATCGTATTAATTTAATCTCAGAGTTAATCCTATGTAGGTGGCAGAAATGACACCTGACTTACTTTAATGTTGACATTGCTGATGGTAAATCTGAGGGTATGGATAATCTATAAAAATTAAACCTTTTGAAGTACCTGCTTCATGATGTCAAGGTTCCTTTCTATCAGAGAGCTTTCCTCCTTGCCTCCGTAGGTGATGGGGCTGCGTACTTTGATGATACACGTGTTACCTGACTCAAACACAGGCTCCAGCCCATAGATGACCTTTGCTCTCCAGACTTTTTGTAAACAACCATCTCCAATATGAGATTCCATCGTCATGATGCGTCCAAAAAATTTGTTGCCCCAGGTGCCAGAATCAGCCAAACCCTTGGGGAATGTTAAGGGTGTCATTTCAATTTCCTCCCCAACTGCAAAGACAAAAGTATTAAGAGGACACAAAGAAAAACTCAGGGAAAACAGTGATTACGTGAACAAACTTTATCTTACCACCAAGGTCTTCACGCAGTGAAATCCCTGCCAAGACTGTGAAACAGTGAAAGGGAGGAGGGGTGAGAAATCGTGCTCTATGCAAATACCTCATAAAAAAGATAAGTAATGATAATGTATTACAACTAAACACCTACTGTCTGAACTAAGTAGCAGGTCTGTGGAGTCAGTTCCATATTCATTTGTTACTGAGCATCCATAAACACCTGAGTCTTTGCATGATGCCCCAACAATGGCAAGATTAACCTGTGTTTCATCTCCAGCTCTGGAAGATTAAATAACAAAGATCCTTACCACACATAATCTAAGATGTTTGCCATTTTATATGCTATGATTAAACATTTCGGACGACTTACTTTCTTTTGATCTGAATAATCTCCTCTTCATTTTTGTACCACTTGATGGTTGAGTCACTGAGAATGTTGAAGAACTGGCACCACAGTTTTAAGTGTCCTGAAGCATCTGCAAAGGTCTCAGCCCTGATTTTACGAATAACCTGAGGAGCTGCAGAGGCACAAAAAAAAACCAAGAACAGACCACTCTGTGAAGATAAATTCATACTCTGCAAACTAACACTGAATGCATCTAATAGGACATGTGCTAGATGCAAGCTGAAATAAATTAAAAGCCAAATGGTTTCCTTTTACTTCCTTTACATTGCATAAATACAGCTAAATACATGTTGTTGTGAATGTCAAAATTTCTACCAGCATGCGAGGATGTTATAAAACAAATGCAAAATTTTAAAACTTTAAAGAGGCCATTTCATACAAATTTCAGGACTTTGTGGTTATTTCTTAAAGGGACATAAGGCAAGATTTGTGAAAAACTACACATGCATTTCCAGTTTATTCAATGCTAATGGGTCATGAAGCATTAAAAACCCAAAATAACGAGGCCATCCGCATATATGTCTGTTGCCTTGGAAACACTGTGTGCTACATAATGCGCTGCAGTTCGACGTCCGAATTTCCCGCGCAGTTGTAGGGATGTGACGTAAATTGACGCTGCATGCGCGTTGCCGACAGCTCTTGAACAGGAAGAACATGGCCGCCGTGGACTTGGATTCCAACACTGAAGGTATACTTATGGATATTTCTGCAGCCAGCAAACGACCTGCATCCACTCTCACCCCCCAAAAAATTGGCACCACGAAGAAAAAAAAGACTTTATCAGCGGCATCTCGTGAGTCAAAAAAAATATATAACCGAAGCCGGGCAGGCACCCGCATAAATATTGGATATGCGTTCGGTTCATGGAGGGAACTTCAGCTGCATTTGGGAGTGAAAACGGATGCTGACATGGCTCATTTCCTTGTGACCAGGTGAGAAAACATTATAGGTCGTGTTTAGAGCCTGATACAGTATGAAAATGATGAGATCAAATCAAATAACAGAGTGGAGAGACCTGACGTGAAGTATGTTAGCCTCCCCTGTGCAGTGCTGTGAAGACGAACAGTCTGTAAAGTGTCTGTGCGCGCTCCCGTGCCGGCTTGGCTGGTGGCTGCAGTTAGCCACAGCGCCTGTTGCAGCAGCACTGAGTCAGATTTTGTAAAGCTGCCTTAAGTTCCTTTAAGTATTAACCAGTAATATGAAACATTTTATATCTAAAAAACGTCAGGAAACACTGATTAACAGACCTTTCAATCTGTTTGCATTAAAATTCGGGTGGTTCCGGCTCCTTCCGTCAGGCCTTGAGCAGAAGCTCATTAATATTCATTGTTTGAATTTGCTGGACTCAGATTGGCTAACAAACTAGCCTATGAGAGCAAGGTATACTGTTTCCTGCCCCGCTGCGCATGGCAACATCAGACGTCGTGTCTTCCTGTTTGCTACGTCTTATGCTAACAGCTTTTAGCAGCAGCATGCTAGGCGTGGTTTCAACTGCGGGAGTTGATGAATACTAACAAACAAAGTAGTTGTGATGAAACAGATACAGGCCGTTCAGACTAGGGAGAACTCGGGTTTTATCGCCACCTGCGTAGTTTGAGAGACTAAAACTGAAAGAGAAGTTGTTGACCTGTTTTCATACCCACTATGAAGGTAAGAACACCTGTGGAGCTAAAATATTCAACAGAAACCTCAAAACTGTTTTGAATGGAAGGGCCTCTTCAAATATCATGAGATAATTTGCTAACAGACAAAATGGTTTGAATTCAACAGTTAATGACAGAGTTTAAAGCAAAGATTGTACCCAACATGCTGTGCTGGAATGTGTTGGGAATGACTCTTGGCTACAAACAAACCAAACTTTAGCTCAATATCTGTCTAATTGACTGAGTTATGGCACCTTTTGTGTCTGCTAAGGTCAGTCAGCTGTGGCAGCCATCTTGAATTGTGTTGACTCCAAAAGATAATCAGAGGTAATTGTGTATAACCTGGGTCTTCCAGATCTATGTGTAGCCCCACATGTCCAGTCAGTGCTACACACGTAGATCTGGAACTGCTTCGTGTAAAAGCGTCTGAAAAGGGAGGGACATCAGGTATAACAATTTGAGCTGATTGGAGGACGCGCCAGCATGTCTGACTATCATGATTTGTCTTTAGCTAATCATAGTGAATCAAGCTCTTCCCAAATCAAATCCAGTCAAGAGAATGACACACACATCATTACCATCGAGAAATGCATAAAGTGATTCTCTTTAATGATTAATGATTGCAAATAATAATAATTAATAATGGAATAATAATTTTCCTTCGGGGATTAATAAAGTATTTTTTGATTTGAGAATTTTCAATTAACAAATCGTCTCTAGTTCTCCTAAAACAGATTAAATAGCTTCTTCTACGTGTACGTTCTCCAGCTTTGCCTAGTTGCTGCTATCGTCACACCTGAACCCCAAAGCACAATGCTAACACATGATTGGTCTGAACCACCAGTGAATGCGAGTCAGACAGTTTTAGCTGGAGCGGTACAAGATGGATTTTCGTAGGTTGGGAAAACTCTAAATCTCATGAGAATCCATCTTGCAGCACAAGGTTAGTTTGTACATCTAATGAAGACTTTTTTGAAAACTTTAATTGAACCCATATCATGGTTCACGAGATATTTTATTCATAAATGACCAGGTTGACATTAAAGTTAATGACAAAGTCTCATACGAAGATATTGTGCCAGCAGTTACTCTCAGACTGTGTTGTGGAGGACTCGGTTACTAACATGGTGTTACTAACAAGTGTGTGTTCTTTACTGTTTTGGGGCTGTTGCTATAGTGCAGAGTCAGAGAAATTATGTTTTAAAATTTAAAATAAATGACTGAAAATCAAACCACAATCTTCTCATATATTCAGATAAAATTGTTATAAAATAATGTATAATGCTATAAAATTAAACTAAAGGATAACGGTTGCACAAAGTGACTCCAAAGGTAAATAAATCCAGATCCAGCATCTGTTTCCTGGATGAATCTGATGACGCCAACCTGACTAAAAACAGTAAAAACTGCCTCAATATTACATCCAATATTGTTTTATGTGATTGGATTACTGCAATCACAAAACATTTTGTAATGAGACTGGTTCACTGGAATATTGAGATCAAAGAGCTAATTGCTGCGATTTTAGGATGGCTGATTTTTTTCCTGTGTGCTTGTAATTATTTTTCCGTGTTGAGTTTCACTGCCACCCATCGAACAACTGTTTTTGATAACATTGTGGAAAGAATAACACCATTTTACTTGTGTGCATGAACCAAAAAATCTATAAAGGCTACATTTTCAGTTTCATGTGGATGGAATTAGCCTGTAATCAGCTAGCTGCTAACACTGCTTATGAACAAAATGATATCTATCTGCAGTTTGTTCATCCTAAAAAGAATAAAGAGTATATGTGTAAATTTAAATTATTTGCCCCTGTGTATTGTTACATGAAATGTAACTTATACGAAATAAAATGTATTTTACCTACAACATAACTGTAAAGTTCATTTTTCTTAAAGAGGCCCTTCCATTAAAAACAGTTTTTCTGAGGTTTCTGTTGAATATTTTAGCTCCACAGGTGTTCTTACCTTCATAGTGGGTGTGAAAACAGGACAACAACTTCTCTTTTAATTTTAATCTCTCAAACTACGCAGGTGGCGATAACACCCGAGTTCTCCCGAGTTTGAACGGCCTGTATCTGTTTCATCACAACTTCTTTGTTCGTTAGTTTTCGGCAGCTCCCGTAGTTGAAACCACGCCTAGCATGCTGCTAGCTAAAAGCTGTAGCATAACGTAGCAAACAGGACGACAGGACGACACGACGTCTGACGTTGCCATGCACAGCGGGGCAGGAAACAGTATACCTTGCTCTCATAGGCTAGTTTGTTAGCCAGTCAGAGTCCAGCAAATTCGAACAATGAATATGAACGAGCTGCTGCTGAAGCAGCCTGACGGAAGGAGCCGGAACCACCCAAATTTTAATGCAGACAGATTGAAAGGTCTGTTAATCAGTGTTTCCTGACGTTTTTTAGATATAAAATGTTTCATATTACTGGTTAATACTTAAGAAATAACCACAAAGTCCTGAAATTTGTATGAAATGGCCTCTTTAAACCCATGTTTGTAATAAGTTATCGTTAATGTTACTAATAAAGATGCCAGTTAGTGATACGAGTTAGTGATATCAAGACATAGCTTTTTCTTCCTTTACCTTTGAATAGGTTCTGTTTGTCCTTCTCTGCAGGTTTCTCCTCTTCAGTGAGTTGCTGGTTCACTGTTTGAGCTTCAGAGGCCAGTTTCTTTCTGCTGAACAGTGGAGAATGTCTTTCAACCACAGTGTTTGGTTCTCCAGCTGGCTGCAGAAGAGGTGAACATCTGGACGGGTTGGGAGACGCTGGCTGGGACAGCTTGCTGCTTTTCACAGGGGACTCTTTTAACTGGGTTTGGTTATCACGGGGTAATGTGATCTCTTCAGCCACCTCTGGTTTGGTTTTGGGTGTTGAGATTTTGCGGCGTGCCCCAGAGGCCAGCTCTTTCAGGGTAGCAGAAGGGATGGGAGAAACACAGTTTCTTTTCCATACCTGTGGATTCTGAGGTTCTGTGGTTAGATCAGTATCAGACCTCAGCTTGACGTCTGAGCTCTCCTGGTGGTTTGGATTCACACTGTTCTCCTGTTTGGTAACATTTAATGTACCTTCAGAGTGAGAAATGTGTAAACTCTGAGCAGAAATGATATTTATATTGTTTTCCTTGATTTTATTTTGATCAGAAAGTGTAATGTTCATCTCTGTAAGTCCCCTTCCTCTTTTACTATTGAGGTTTATTTCTGAAGTTAATGCATGTATTAATTCTGTGTCGTGTTCTTGAACAGTTTCTTCTTCATGTCCCAGAACTGGAGTAACTGTCTCCTTATTGCTGGCCATATTAACTGTAACTGGAGATCCACATTTCTGAATATCAATTTCAGATTGTTTTGAATTTGGCTGAAGTTTTTGGGTAAATGTGTCCAATGAATAAAAAGAAATGAGACTGTCTTTTACCATAGCACTCCCAGAATCAGAAGCAAAGGAGCAGTCTTCTAAAGGTACCAAATCTACTGGTTCTGTTTCTTGGTTTACATCCACGATACTTTCATTAGATTTTCTGGAATTTTCTGATACATGTAGCACTGTGTCTCTGAGGGATACATCAGGTTCTTGTAAAGCCTGGCCTGGGATTAAAGCAGGAATTTGTTCTTCTTCATTTTTATTGAGTTGATTGTAAATTTCCATGAGAGTTGCCTTCAGGTTTGTGGGAGGCGCATTTGCAATTTTTGCCTCAGTTTCATTGACCGGCTTGAGAACATTCCCTTCATATTTACATTTAATGTTCTCATCTCTTACATTTTGAGATCTTTCTGTAGCTGTTACTGCAGGACTCAGTGCTGAGTAAGCATGAGCCGACGTGCAGAAGTCTGAATTATCACGTGTTGAGTCAAGAGCTTTTATCTGAGATCGTAGAAGTTCAGCTATAGATATCACTTGTGGTACAGGTTCTGAAGGCTTGTGTGAGTCTACGATGTGTTCCGGAGAGCTTGTTTGTTCTAGGGTTTGTGTTTGGAGTGGTAGAACTGTCTCCAGCACATCTGACTGTAGTTTCTGTAATATTAAACTAGCTGTATCCACCCCTGTTGATATGGGTTCATTCTTTTTAATTGCTAAATAAGAAATTGGTACAGAGCCTTTACATCCTGTGTCTTGGGTCTTTCCTGTTTTAGTTTGTTGTGACATGTCTCGAGTGGTAGTTTCAGTCTCTATTTTAAGTATATTCTCACTTGGGGCCAACTTACTCATTTTGTTAACCTTAACCTTCTCAACATCTTGTATTTCTGTCTGTTCAACTGTTTTTATAGCTGTATCAACTTGGCTTTCCTTGGTGGCAGGTGAAACATTACACCCAGTCATGTTCTTAGAGCCTCCAGGGATTTCAGTTGGAGACTTCTTTTGGTGAGTAAAATTTTCTGGACTGCCTTCGTTTGATTTCCTGGAATTATCCCAAGTGTCCCGTGTTCGTATGTCAATCACAGTTTGATGGCCGCCGCACAAAGAAGAGCTCTCGATGTCATCGGTCTTTTGTGGTGGAAGCGAGCTGATCGTGCACCGGTCAGGTGGTAGCTCAAAGCTGACAGGTGCATCATTCCTGTTCATCTCTGTATGGGCCTGTGTAACCTTGGGATATAATACAAGCTGTAAATACTTATCCTGCTATCCCTGGCTTTGCTTTGGACGTGGATGTTCACATGCAATTTTAAAAACAGCAACAGAGGCACCAGCAACAAAGAGGGAAATGAACAAGGATTAACAGAAAGTATTTAGCACGTTAAATTTTGAACAAAAAATATTAGAAAAGTTGCACACATTTATATTTCTCTCAATATAGAATGTCCAAGAACACATAAAAAAAGAAAAACAGTGTTAAATTCAATAAAGTCAGTATAATGTGGTGTATAATAGTGTATCGCAATTAATCATAAAATGCATAAACTATTAAAAATCCAAGATGTAAAGTCAGAAGTTAATCTAAGATCAAGAGCTTTTTAAAATAAGGGACCTTAACTTAAAATCTATTTGTGCTCCTCTTTTTACATGAGCATCCGACTCAAAAAGGAAGCAGCTATTTTCTATGTAAGTGTGGCCAGAAAGGAATGCAGATTATTTTAAGTAGAGCTTTACCCATGCAGTCTTTTGTCTCAGCTCTCAGTGCTACTCACATGAGATTAGGCTGATTGCATAAGAAGTGTAGAAAGACTGACAATCCTGTAGATAAATATATTTTGGATTGTCTATAGCTACTGTTTCCCTAAATATAAATACAGACACATTTTGTTTAGTTTTTCATGCATTAATTAATCACAGTTGTAAATAAGTATTATGGTGCGTTCACACCGGCCGCTTTGTCAACGTCAAGCAACGTTCATAACGCTTCAAGTTTGATGGTTGAAAGTTGAAGCTTGTAACGCTTGACCGTTAAAAAGAGTGCATAGGCGGGGCTTCCTTTGTTATCGGATGTTCTGAGCTATGACGGATCATATAGAGAGAGTGGCTTGGCTTTATTTACTCCGTTTGTGGATACACCCCATTCTTCAGATGCGTTCTGAGTTTGAGGAGTTAAACCATTTGCTCCAGGAGCTACATATGGATGAGGTTTGCTTCCAGCGCTACTTCCGTCTGTCCCGCGCCCTGTTTGAAGACTTCCTGCTTCATTCAGGTACGTCACTATGATGAGACGCTCTGATTGGTTGACATGCCGCTTCAAGAGCGTCAAACATTCAGCTAGCTGAACTTCTGCGTTGCTCACGTTTCAAGCGTCAACGCCTGAAACGTTTGAAAAACTTGAAAAGTTGACGCTGCTAACGCTCACAAAGCAACGCAGAGACTCTGACGCTCCTCTGACAGACTCCACCATAGACTTTACATGTAAACTTGACGCTTCTGACGTTGACAGTTGGGCCGTGTGAACGCACCTTTAGACATGTTGATACTTTTTTGAAGGAAAGAGTGAAAATCTTATTTTTGACAGCAGTCAGAACAATTTTAGTTTGGAAAATCAGAGTAATTCCCACCAGGAAGTCAAGCAAACAGCTAGTAAAACTGTGACATATTCCAGCCACATTAAACAATCCACATAAACAGAAAGAAAACAAACTATTTCTTTCTTTCTTTTCGTTCCATTTGCTCACACAAAGTGAGGGGAAACAACTTTTGAGCAAAGGTAGTAAAATTCATCTACCAAGAAATTTAGCTCATATAAAACATGCTCTTTACAAAATTAATACAATGTAAATATTTTGTAAAAACCAACATAGCTTTTTCTACAGTTTTTCTGGAAAGCTAAGCTAACCTTTAGCCATTTGCTGCAGTAATCAAGCCAGTAGCATGAAGATCATCAGAGTAGTTTCTGTTTTGTTTTTAACCTCGTCTAATTTTTAATTCTATAGAAACACACACACAAAAATATGTGTTAAGATGAGCCATCCTAAAAAAATGTATTGCATCATTGCAACTGTTCTGACTGTCAACAGGTGAGTCATTTAATGGTTATCACACAGCACAGGGCACACTTGTAAAAGATATAATTAGCTGCAGGATGCTTGTGTTGCTGCTGGAGTCTATGCTGGCAGCACAAAACACTCATGAGCTCATGCTAAAAGGTTCACTCACCTCACTTGGCACAGCTGATTGAGACACAGACTCCTTTTCATGGCCGTGGTTTGTTTCTTTCTCAGTTAGCAGGTTTTCAGGTACTTGACGTCGGCTTTGAGGCAAAGCAGTTCTAAAGTCACATGGTTTTTCTACTGACTTAGTGAAACCGAGCTCAAAGCATTTATTTGAAGTTGTCTTTGACTTCCCATTAATATCCATGTTTGTAAAAGGTTCTGTCAAATTAATGTTCTTCTTTAATATTCTTAGATCTGTTGATTTCATACTTGTTTGTTTTTCTGTTGTGATGACACGAGGACTTTGGTTAGGGACTTTCAGATGTTCTTTAGGATCTTTGTTAGCACTTTCCTTCCCATGCTGTGGTGTTTTCTTTCTGTCTTTTTCTGACTGAGTGTGGTTCAGAGATGTAGTAACAGGAGACACTGATGCACGGACATTTTCTCTCTTTGAAGATACAGTTGTCCTAATACACAGGTGTTCATCCTTTGAACTCTTAACGAGTGCCCCTTCCTCTGTTGTGGATTTCTCCTGTTTTACTTTCATGAACTTCGAGTCTGAATGCACAACCAGTGGATTAACATTGTTTTCTACTTCCATTATCTCTTCTGAGCCACCGCTGGTCCTTAATGTCTCTGTGTTGCCCACAGTGACATCTTTAGTTCTTTCACTGGACACAGTCCTTACTATAACATCTTCCTTTGGAACTGCTGCACTGTTGGAAATCTTAATTTTCTTATTGACACATGAAGTTTTTAATTGTTGTTCAGTAAAGATTTTTTGATGTGTCTTGCTTTTGTTGTCATTTTGATTGCTTGTCTGTCCATTTAATGCATCATCAGTGACTGGAGCTGACTTTGTATCAGGTTCCTCCACTGTAGCCTCCTGTAACTTAGACTTAGCTGATGTTGCCTCAACCTGAAGACTCTTCTCACTACCTTCATCCTCCGTGAGTCTTGGCGTGCTGAGAAAGTCCTCCGTTGTTGAGCGGCGTTTTCTCTGGGTTCGGTCTGGACTGATAGTTCGTATGTATTCTTGGTTTTCTTTACTTCGTTTGTCTGAGCATCTGTTCTCAGCCTTCTGTTTCAACTTAGCAAAGTAGCGTTGGTGGATTTTGAACTCATTCATTTCACCAACCTCCAAAACCCCAGAACAGGACACAATACCTTTAAGGTTGATTGCAGAGGCCTGGTATATAGCTGCATCCTCCACCGTGCAACTGTGAATTGATTATAACATACAGATAATTATTATAACAACCAAATGTAATGACATGTTTATGACTCAGCTTAAACTGACAGGTATACTTTGGGTTCAATGCACTTAATGTACTTAATAAAAAACAGGTTGAAGAAGAATCTTTATGCTTTTGTGTTTTGTCTTATTCTACCCCCCCCAAAAAAAACCTAATTGTTGCAAACCTTAGTATCAATGCTGAGTTGTTAGTGTCCTGTATGTAAAGTGCTTTTCTTGTCTCACTGAGCACTCAGAGCACTTTTACACTACAAGCTACATTCACCCATTCACACACAATTATACACACTGATTGTGTAAAAATTGGGGGGCAACACAGAGTTCAGTGTCTTGCTTTGAGGACACTTCGATATGAGGAAGAGGGAAGCTGGGATCAAACTGCCAACTTTCAGATTGGAAGGTGACCACTACCCTCTGAGCCATAATTCTGATAAACTGTCAAGCTTTTGGGGAGAGCAGCGCTTCACCAACACCATATTATGGGGATGGTGTGCTGTTCATATGAAATGAGGATGGAGTCAGGCAGTGAAAGCAAAGCCTGCAGTTAAGGCAGCACTACATTTTCCACAGCCATGTTTCAGATGGTCATTGTAGGAACCGGTGTTCTGTTGAAATATGCTACCTTTTGAGATGTGCTACTGATTCCTTCTGTACATGTTCTACAGTCTTGACTTCAATAAACAGATTTATCATTTATTTTTTATTTCTATATTTTTCCATTAATACATTTTATCTATCAAATAAATTCTCCCAGGACAGGAACACTGAATATGATGTTATTTTTACTTTCTTTGCATTGTCAGAGTGACAGGCAAATGTTTGGACACACCCAGTGGAGAAGGACCCAACAATGGCCAAAAAGGACCCAGAAGGGCTTTTATATAGAAAATATCAGGGAAGGATCATAAAAATATGTTTAAATAATTAACAGGTCACACTCACCACTAACTAGAATACAGTATAAACTTCCAATGACATCTCGTTGTGAAATAAGTTGTCAAGTGGCACTCTGGCAGCTTTTTTCATCAGGGTAGCATAAAACATCAGAACACCGTCACCACAGCGACCCAAATTACTGAAGTTATTAAGTGTAATATAGGGGGACCAGAGGCGTCCAGAGTGTCTAATATGAAACTGAACATGTTTTTTGGTGATCATCCACTTAAACAAGTTTCATAACAACAGCTTAAAGTTATAAAAGTTATTTTGTACTGCTTTAAACATCAATGCAGCAGCACTTCCAGGGTGGATCAGATTTATTCTGTTTTCCTAATGAATGGATGGATGGATGGATGGATGGATGGATGGATGGATGGATGGATGGATGGATGGATGGATGGATGGATGATTGCAGAAGAGCAAACAATGAGAACAGACTGAGTAAGATTGTCATGATGTTGAACTTTGTTGGCCTTAAGTCCCACAGAAAAACAAACATGTTCTGGGTCACTCACATTTAAATTTATAAACATACATTAACAGAATTCAGTTGTTTCCCTTTTCTTATAGTTGCAATGACATTGTTAATAAAGTGCAATGAAAGTTTTTCCATACTTGTATATGTGCAGGGAATGATTTTGTCCATTGCGAAAAATTTCATATTTAGGGAGCCCGCAGTATCTGTCCAGCTGTTTGTCATCCTTATACCACGTAACTTGAGGGGCTGGATATCCTGACAGGAGTGAGACATAGAGAAACATGTTTGTGCAGTTTGCTTACAGCATTAAAATTGTCTTTATTTGATGAATCTGTGAAGTGTGCATATATACCTGTAACCACACAGGAAAACTTTACAGTGCAGTTTTCTGATACAGCCTTTGACTTCAGAGTAGTCATGAAGGACGGTTGTGTTTCTTCAGTTAACTGTGCCATCACAGTGCAGAGTGTGCTCCTGGACAGGAAATACAAGTTTGTCTGTGGTTATTTTTCAATGTCAAGATTAAAGAGTAAAACTAAAGAGTTGAACCTTTACACAAGCTCTGTGTAAAAGTTTCTGTGGTACTCTGAGTTTTTCTCATAGGCCAAGATCTATCTATCTATCTATCTATCTATCTATCTATCTATCTATCTATCTATCTATCTATCTATCTATCTATCTATCTATCTATCCATCCATCCATCCATCCATCCATCCATCCATCCATCCATCCATCCATCCATCTCTGTGCAAAAGTTTTAAGCAGGTATAACAAAATGATTTCACCAGCATAGTTTGTAGTTACATCTGCAGAGGAGGTAATGTTGTTTTCATCAGGGTTTGTTTGTTTGTTTGTTTGTTTGTCTCAAAAACTAATGGCAGGATTTTGATGAAATTTTCAGGAAAAGTCAGAAATACTGAAAAGCTGTGAAACAATCACAGACCTCTATCCTTCATGCAGACTTGATCTCAACATCATGGATTATATTGGTGAGAACATGAAGAGACAGTAGATTTGTAGACATGTCTCCAAGTGACTGAGTTCCTTCACAAACTGGATGCACGTGAAGAATTGATGCTGTTTTAAAGTTACAGCTGATCACAACAAATATTCATTTCATTTAGATTTTTATCCACTGTCTGAAACTTTTGTGTATATATTTGTATGTGCATGTATCTATACAGTATATATATTTAGATATACTGTACATATTTTATAATAATCTTCATGTAGCTTAAAATAGCTTGATATCTTAACATTTAAAAAGTGCTTTCAACAGAGCTGAGAACTTCGTTGGTTCCAAAATTAGATGCAGAATGATAATTTGTCTTTTGATGATACTCTGGAGATTTTGATGAAAAAGTGCATGAACAGCTGCACTGTGATGTAAGACTGAAGGAAATAAGAAGTTCTCTGTAATGGTATGGTGTCCTGATATGAACCAGCACCGATTATCTAAAAACGTCTATAGAAAGTTTTGTTTTATTGCAAACATCCACGAGAGAAACAGCACATACAAAATCAACCGGTTTATACACTAACAAGCTGTTACTGTTATTGGTTATTTGTCAAAGGGCACTTGTTTGAGATCTGGGTCACCATAGCAACAAACAATTCAATAACAGACAACAACATCACAGATTAAGAGCTATCTAAATGATTATTTTGTTTTAAGACAGAGAGTTTTGGGCGGTCAAGCAGAGATGGTTGTGTGTTTGTACCTGTTTTCTGGTCTCACGTTGGAGAGATAGCTGCAGTTACTGGACCGGCTGCTCCCACTGACATCATTCCCATTGCTGGATCTTCCACTTCCAAACGAGGAAAAAGCTGCTGTCCTTCGTGAACCCATTTTTTAACACAAAGGGGGTTTGTTGCCCAAAAAAAACAACTAATTCTTCAGGGAAGATTTTGGAGTTTAATCACTTCTCACAGCTCCCCGAGAGGTTGAATCAACCTAAAACTGGAAAATATAAAAACTGAAAATTACATTTAGCAACAAAAAAAAAAAAAAAAAAAATTCTAATTCTTATGAACAAAACAATTCCTAATTTAAAAGTTTTCTTGCAATAAAAACAAACATCCACTCAAGATGCTCTATCAAGTGATATTGTCCCAATTTCTACACACTGCATGGTTTAATATTTATGTTGATAATACAACTTTTCAGGTTATATTATTCAGTTAACTCACCATTCAGAAGTGTCATTCCCTCCTTTGACAGATACTCCACAGCTCTGACTCAAGGCACTGCAATTTCCAATCAAACATGAGCATGCGTAGGCTTCGGGACTATTTTTAGTTGGCCTGCAAATAGGCACAAGAGTAGATCAGACTTTCCAAAATGAACTTTTAGTCTATTTTATAAAGAAATAAATGCTACAACAAGAAAAGGGAAAGTCCATGAAGTAAAAGATTTATTTTATTCAAAATAAGAAAAAAAATGAAACAAAAAAAATCAACTTTTACATTTTAAAAGTTTGGGTTTTTTCATATAGTAAATACTTGTTGTTCCTCGGCTGCTCTTTTCAAACCCTTTGAGTTCAAAGTGTCGTCGACAATCACTTATTAATTAAGAGAATGAAACTTTAATTGTATTAGTAGGATATTTGTTCAGTCAGAGGATGACAGATTTACCTCCAGTCACTACAATACAAAAGCACCACAAATACATCCCAAAATAGCATGTTTAATTCATCAACACGCTGTCTGGCATCTGTTTATAGTATTAGAAGTACATCTAAAAGTGATTTAAATGAAGAATACTAAGTTGTGTTGCATGTATTGTCCCATACTGACAATCAGACTGCAGAGTCTCCAGAGACAAAACAGTTGGAACAGAACAGCCTTATATAGACTGATGAGACGGTCTGCCAACCAGCTACAGTATGTGCTCTTATCTTTATACACACACACACACACACACACACACACACACACAGACACACACTATTGACTAGTTTAGTTTGTGTTAGTAGATCTATGTGCTGTCTTAATGCAACACGTTTATAATGAAATGGTTGAGTAAAGCCTTTTGACAAATATGTTATTTATTTATTTTCATATGTGTTTTGCATTGTAAACAAATTTTGGGCTCTGCAGCCTGTCTGATCGTCTGGCGCTCGTACAGCCATGACTTACGGCTTCCTGAGTGAGCTCTGCCTATCAAGTTCAACCGTATCAGTCTGATCACACTCATCACATTACACATGCTTGTTTCCTTCTTTTCAGCTAATAAGATGTATTTGTTCCACACACATCACATCCTCTTGGAGTTCTCACACTTTCCACTTCTCCTTCCAGGCAGGTGATTTACTAACTCAGATTAAAGGTGATATACCCAATTTCAAATTGCCTAGCTTAGAATGTCAATAAATGTAAACAAAGTCACAGAACTCTCGCCCCTCCCGTCGGGTAGAATTCCTAAGCCACGCCCCCCCAGGTTTCTAAACACGCGTAGCCCCAGAAGACGACCGAGTGCAAGACACTGGTCCACAGTTCATTCAAGTACCGTAACATGGCGGAATCACCGGTAAGTGAAAACAATATAACAACGAACAACTGACATTCCTGAACCTGACGCGGAACCAGCCGGCGGCTGTTTTCTGAAGTCTGCACTGATGCGGGCTTTGGTGAGTGCAGATCAAGTGTTCGAAAGGGGCAGAGCCGAGGGCACGACTCTCCACTCTTGGAGAATCGGGACACCACACTCATGCCCCTAATTGGGAACGCGCATTTGAAGTGCGCAAGGGCCCAAGTTCGGGTATTGGGACAGGGCCTATGTCTCCGTTTTTTAGGAGCACAGAATCCGAATAAATACGGAAGTCTCTACCGCTGGAGAGACTGTCCAGTCATTCCTTCCGGGCCGAACCATTTGATTGGTTGATGTTTTTAGACAAATACATGAGAACAACTTAATTTTTTTTTTTCATCTTTTTTTTAATCTTCACAACATATTTTTCTCCATGTTGTGTTAAAATGTTTTTAATGAAAAAAAAACATGTTAAGCTAATTTGTTATGCAAATTAAGCATAACAGCTTTAATGACTGAGATGAAATTATTTTGTTTTTGCTAACAATGTGAGATATAAATGAATAAACTGGAAACATGAACTCATCCAGAAACTCAGTGCAGACGCATGAATTCATTCTTGCCTCTTCTAAATATTTACATGAGGAAAGTGATTCATCATGTTGGTTTCCAGCGATGGCCTCTGAGATGACTTACCTCTGACTTTTATTGTGCTATTATTTGTGCCTTGAAAACATACAGTGTTCACTATCAACAGAAGGCGGGGCCTCTGGGGCAAATGGAAATAGTTAGAATTAGTCACTGGAACCTGAGTGGTAACGGACCGGCACTGGTTTCATAGATCTGCTTTTGTCTGGGATGTGCAGAGCTGAATGTGTCTGTTTGTGAAACTTGTGGAGACAAAGAGGAATCAAAATTGAGAAAACATTGATTCTCTTTAGTGTTACTTCAGTTGTTTGCCTTGCGCTGCAAGACGGATTCTCGCGAGATTTGGAGTTTTCCAAACCCACGAAAATCCCTCTTGAACTGCTCCATTGAAAACTGTCTATTTTGGTCAAAAAATGTTCGCACCAATCATGTGTTAGCATTGTGCTTTGGGGCGAGTGTTCAGGTATGATTGGCAGCAAGTGCCCTGGCAGACAAAGTAAAACAAACATGGCTGCGCAGGTGGATGTACGCATAAAAGCAGATATTTAATCTGTTTTAGGAGAACTAGAGATTGAAAATTAATTCATTGAAAAATGAGCAAAGATAAGAACTTTGTGCATTTCTTGATAGTAAAGATTTATTGTGCTTTTCTTAGTGGTAACGATGTGTGTGTTTTACTACCAAATGGAGTCGCAAGAACTTGATTTACTGTGATTGGCTAAAGACAAATCATCAAAGGCAGACACTTGCTGGCTCGTCCTCCAATCAGCTTAAAATGTTATACCTGATGTCCCTCCCTTTTATAGACGGTTTCAAACAGAGCGGTTCCATTTGTGTGTCCCCAAATCGAGAAGAGGCGGGGCTACACGTAGATCTGGCAGAGCCAGGTTATTCAGTTGTATGAACAGCAAATAAATATTGACCTTTTCAGTGTGTCAAAGAACTTTACTCACTTCTGGCTGTGTATGTCTCCTACATGGATGGATGGATGGATGGATGGATAGATGGATGGATGGATGTAAACCATTTGTTGTAGGCCCTTTGATTAAAAACGGTTTTTCTGATGTTTCTGTTGAATATTTTAGCTCCACAGGTGTTCTTACCTTCATAGTGGGTGTGAAAACAGGTCAACAACTTTTCTTTCAGTTTTAATATCTCAAACTACGCAGGTGGCGATAACACCCGAGTCCGAATGGCCTGTATCTGTTTCGTCACAACATCTTTGTTCGTTAGTATTCGGCAGCTCCCGCAGTTGAAACCATGCCTAGCATGCTGCTGGCTAAAAGCTGTAGCATAAGACATAACAAACAGGAAGACACAACGTCTGCTGTTGCCATGCGCAGCGGGGCAGGAAACAGTATACCTTGCTCTCATAAGCTAATTTGTTAGCCAATCGGAGTCCAGCAAATTCGAATCATGAATATGAACGAGCTGCTGCCGAAGCCTGATGAAACCAGCCGAATTTTGATGCAGACAGATTGAAAGGTCTGTTAATCAGTGTTTTCTTAAGATTTTAGATATAAAATGTTTCATATTACTGGTTAATACTTAAGAAATAGCCACAAAGTCCTGAAATTTGTATGAAATGGCCTCTTTAAGATTTAAAGTTTTTTAAATCTAATTTGTCACTCGCTGCCTGAATCTTGTGCAACACATGAAATGAAATGTGCCACATAGGAATCAATTGTTTGATATTAAATTTTGAAAAAAACTCACTTTGGAGCCAGATCTTTACAAATAAAGCCATATGAAACCCCAGCTGCATGAGAACACACTGTGCTAATTCAGGTGGGATCTTAAGGTTCCAAGATGGTCTGAGTTGTAGGGTGTCGACACTCAGGACGTTAGGACACAGGACAGCTTGCAGGACGAAGGCCGTGCCAATGACCAAACAGACGAGGGATTTTTACTCTGACAGAAACTGAGGTCAATGGGACACATCTGCAAATCTATAGGATCAGAAAACAGTGAAATATCCCAAATGTTTGTATTTCTTCATGATACTATGTGTGATAATAAAAGTAAAGTTTCACCTGATTGACTTTATGGGTCAAGTGACCCTAAGAAACTCTCTGTGTTGCATTTAAACAGCAGCTTGTTTTGATGTTTAACAGATCTCCGTGGAAACCGAGCTTGGCTTTGTACCGCCGTCTGCCTCGCCGATGACGTTGTGACATCATCCCCTTGATATTCACACCAGTGTCAGCTCCAAGGAAGCAGAAACAGGAGAACTCTTGGCTACCAAGAACAGCTGTGTGCCCCGCATGCCCACACACACACACACACACACACACACACACACACACACACACCTACCCTGTCTTTATGTGGCGCTGCAGCGCTCATGGCTCTCAGGAAATTCTGGGCCAATCTGGATAAATCAGAATGCTGAAAACACACACATGAACTTTGATTGATAATATTAAACACAACAGACAAGATGAAAGCTGTATTTGTATATTACGTCTCTACTGACTCATCAAAGCAGTTTCACACTACAAATTACATTCATCCATTCACTCACACAGATATGCACATCAGGGGGCTACATGAGACTTCAGTGTCTTACCCAATGACATTTCAGCATATGAAGGGGAAGCCAGGATCGAACCACCAACTTTCCAATTGGAAAGCAACCACTCTTCTTCCTGAGAGACTCCCTAACCCTCATTTAAGATCTTTTTACACAAACAAATGTGTAAATTTGTTCTGAAAGATTCAAGAATTGAAGAGAAACTCATTTTTTTCTAGATTTTCCTGAAAGAAACCGGAACGTTCAGGTTCAGAAGTGTGAAGGATTTTTCTGCAGGCGGAACTGCACTGACCTCTAGTGGATACAACAATAACTACAACAGGAGCAACAGTGGAGACGATGAAAACGAAGAGGATGATAATGGATGATCTTGCATAGTTTATTTTATTTGACCTGGATGCAAACACACAGAATAAAAATGTAAAACTTTCAGCATTTTACTAACCAGACACAAAAACTTATTATACTGTGCAATAAATCCAAGATACTGATGAGAAAAACCCTGTTTTTTCTTGTATTCCTTATAAATCAGCTCAAAACTGTTTTAGCAGTAATCCCAAAATATATTGACATACTTTAGTATAAAAAAAGAAAAATGTTTAATCAAACTGTGTATTTTCTTGAGATTTGTTACTTATTGTTTTTTTGTTGTTGTTCAGCTTCCCTAAAAATGTATTTACCATGTCCAAGCTTCTGCAGAACCCTGCAGCCAGCAGGTGGATGGATATACGTCCATTTCCCACTCATCACTGGACAATCAGAGTAATAAATATTAACTACAGTCAGCTGTTCTGGATTTGGCATCACACAATTTGTTCAAGTCATTAATTCTTAGTAAAAGTAATTTATTCAACTTGCAAATGTCTAATTCTTCTCTGACCTCCTGAACTAAACACTTACTATTAAATATTACAGAAATAAGAGTGAAAAAGTAACAAGAAATACAATAACTTCTTAATATAAAATATAAAGATCTTACAGAGGATTTAAAAAAAAAAGGAAAATCCAACACCAATATTTAGAAAACTGCAAAGATGGCTAAAGGCACTGATTCCCAAATAATTTATCAGCTGACAGTTTCTTGTTTCTCTTTTCTGATCTTCTTCTGGAACATGTCGACGATGGATGGAGCCGTTCGTTTAACACCTAAAATGAAACCAAGGAGGAATATTGTTTAAAAAAAGCAGCGTTTACTGCAGATATGATGCACAGGAAGCTTTTAGAACTTTGTGTTTTACCTTTCTTTTTGACCGGTGACTCACAGCTCTCTGAGGACCTCTTTGCATAAGCCTGTTTCATCCTCTGAATGTTTTTCTTGTAGACCTCTTCATGCTTTACAATTGGATGTGGGTAGTCCTTACCCACAATGCATCCTGCTGCCTGCTGGACACTGCGCGGCACTTTCCAGGGTTCATAAATGTACTCCGCTGGGAACTTCTTCAGAAAAGGAAGGTACTTCCTGCATGTAAACAGCTGAGTCATGATTGTATCCTCTAATACACGGTCAGATTCAGAGTTTAATAGGTTCTTACTTAATGTAGTCTCCATTTTTGTCTGTTTTCTTTCCAAATGCGACGGGAGAGTAAACTCTGAAAAACTGGTGGAAGAAGGTGCTCGCCGACAGCCACTGCCAGTTTCCAGCATTCAGAGCCCAGTCGCCATCCAACAGGAGCTCCTCAAAGACCTTCAGGAAGAGGAGAGAAAGTATTGTGGTAGGAAACGTCTGATGCAAAGAATCAGTCATGTGATCTGTTATTTTACTACATATTATCATGAGGTAGGACAGGTTTAAAGTTACACACCTTCTGTCCTTCTTCCCAGCTGATCCACAGGTCTCCCCTGGTGAGGAAACAAGCCACAGCATGTCTGGCCAAGTGGTGAATCCAGCCCTCCTGTCTCAGCTGAGTCATGATGGCATCAATGAAGGGAAACCCGGTCCGAGCCTTTTAGGAAACACATTAAATAATCACAACAAAGGAAGAAACATTTACTTTAATTAAAGGGTTATTTCACAAATGAATGATCTCAAGCTCACTACCTCTCTCCACGCAGCTAGATGTTCCGGGTTTGTGTCCCAGTCCACCTGCGTACACACGGCGTTTCCCTCCATCTTGTTAAAATTTTGGATTCCCACACTGGCAGTGTAGAAAAACTCTCTCCAGAGTAACTGACCATGAAGGGAAACTGGAGGATCAGAGTGTTTCTTCTGCATAAACCACACAGATCAGAAGATATGAGAAGATTTATGTCACATCATCAGCTGTGTAGATCTGCACAGTGATGCAACAACTCACCCCCTGATACACCTCCGCCAGTCTCCACCAGAAGGTCCGTGCCGACAGGCATCCAAAGGTGACATATGGACTGAGAACGGTGGTGCTGGGGCTCAGAGAGTTTGGAGAAGTCTGCGGCTTCTCAAATTTACACACCCAATTCTGAATAAGGAAAAATATAAAACACACACTGTTTTTAGAACAAACTAGATAATTCTCCAGTTCTCGAACTGAAGGAGTTCTAAGCTTCAGTCTCTGCAGGTGAAGAGGTGAAGTGTGTGAGCCACATACCGTTCTTTTCATGTGCTCGTCCAGTCTCCTGAGAGCCTCCTGTTCTCCTCCTGGAAACAGCTCCTCTTCTAGAGACGCGGTGTCCACGCTGAGCTCCTCCAAAGTCGGAATCCCATATTTCTCCTCGTGTTTCTCAGAGCACGGTGTTCTCACGTCTTTGACAGAGAAAACATGTTTCACACAACGCCTGATAAATAATATTTGATGGAATAACAGAGGGCTTCTGTACCTTTCATGTCTTCTAAGGTTGGAGCAGGGATCGGTTTCTTGGGTGGACCAAGTTTCTTAGCTAGTTCTCGTAAACGGTTATAAGTGAGGGGAGGCTTCCCGTTATTTTCCTCTATGATCCTGCGGAGGCAGACGACCCAAAAAAATACAGGAAATGAAGAAAAGCAACAGACAGAAACTATCCAGACATGCTCACTGTGACTTGTACCGGTCTATGTTATAAAGAGTGTGGGAGATTTTGTAGATGACGTCGACTCCGTGTTCCTTTGCCAGCGTGGTCACGGCTGTGTCACGGCTCAGACTGTATGGCTCTGTGTCGTACTCGTAGGTCAGCTTCGTTACCTTCCACTTGTCAAACAATTTAGGGAACACATCCTCAGGCTTCCCCCTCAGAATGAACAGCCTGAAGGAGGGAGAAAACACCTTTTATTATCAAACTAGAATTTAAGGAGTTTAAATAGCAATAACAGAGATTAACTGGATAATTTCTGATTATTTTTTTACCTGGAGTTGAGTTTCTTCAGACTGTGGTCCAGGTCTTTAAGTGCACCAATAAGGAACCTCCAGCGGTTGATGCCCACACAGCTGTTGTGGAGCTGAGGGTCCAGGATGAATACAGGGTACAGCTTCTTACAGTCTTTCAGTGCAGCGACCAGCGCTGGGTTGTCATGCAGCCTGAGTCCCTTCCGGAACCAGTGGATACAGATGTGAGCCATGCCTGTGAATGCGTTTATGACACGTATTATTTTCAATTTCTAACAGAGAAGGACAAAACTAGCTGGTTTTGCGTAAAACTTTCATTTAGATCACGGCTGGAAAAACCGCGTGCAGAACTGTCGAGACGGCTGCAGCTCGATACACATCCGGAGTCAGAAGTTAAGAGAAAGTTTTCAGATTATTTACCTGAACTTGGTCTTGAAACGCGTCTAATTCCGCTCCAGTGCTGCGTTACATATGCAGGGAAGTGCGCTGTTTTGTAACCGGCACGTTTGTTGTTACAAAACGGGAAAACGGTTACGTATCAGCAAATCAGCCAATCAGTGGAGAGCTGGTTGTAGCGCAGCACTTCACCTGTTTTGCCACCAGATGTCAGTATCGCGCAACATTACAAATGGGATCATTACATTTACATGTTAGGCTACTGTCAGCTGTTATTGTGTTTAAACGCTTCCGATATTGTGTCACAATGAAATGTGTCACTCAGGAAACATGTGTCGTTCACACATGACTGATACAAACATGTTAGTAGTTCACTAAAGACATGGAACTTTGCGAAGCGTGTATCCATCTGCTCATCGTAGCTCGCCGTGATCGTATAGTGGTTAGTACTCTGCGTTGTGGCCGCAGCAACCCCGGTTCGAATCCGGGTCACGGCATTGGGTCCCAATGTCACGGCAGATGAGCAGAACTTTTTATTCTTCGTTTACTTTTTAGAAAAATAACAAAATCGGCTTGTAACAACTCAATATTAGCTGGAAATTAAAACAAACACTCGACTGTATTTTTCCATGATTGTGTACAAGTTTTAACAACAACACTGTACATCCGAAAACTAAAGCTGGTCGAGATTGAGCTGACTGCAGCAAGCATCAGGGGGTTAAAGTCAGATTTAAATAAAAATACTACAAACAAAATAATGTTATACTATATGCGGAAATGTGTAGCTCTTTTTCCTGTTTACTAAGTTTTGCTAGTCATCACCACCAGAGGGAGACGCTGTTCCAGAGAACTGATGTGTTCACAGGTTGAACCAGCTCAGATGGTTCTGCCTCGGTATCCAGTGTGCAAACCACTCCATCATAAGACCAGTGGAAGTCAGACCTTGTCAAGCGTGTCTGAGCTGAACTCAAGAGGATCATGATGGAAACTAGAGGGGCTCCTCTTAGACATTATGATACACCGCAGCCTTTCCTCCAGGAGCTGCTGTCTTAGTCGATTTGTTAAAAAGCGCTTCAGTTTAATCACATTACATTTTTCCTCCGTAAAAAAGAGAGATAAACTTTAGGAATGATTCATAATTCCACGTGGTAATTTATTTGCTTTATCTCACGACACGGTCAACCAGGATATATGAATTAAATAATTTGCACCTTGAGATGAAGTTACAAATACCGCAAAGCTCAGTAGCAGAAATCAGTCACTTTTGGGACCTTGAAGTTGGTCATATTGTTATGATAAAAACCTGGTGATGTATCTATTGATAAAGTTAGCCTATCTAACTTCCCTGGAGACACGGAGCATCACCAGTGTTGTTAATTTGACCATATGTGGCTGTGCCGCGCGACGCACAGCAGCCCATCGGCATGTTGCCTCCTGTCGTCCGGTCAGTGAAGGCAGCATCTCAGTCAGATCAGATCAGACTCATCCTCCAGCTCTTCCATCCAGCAACACTGAGGAGGACATGGCAAAGGCGAGAGGCCGTGGTGAGAAGGTGTGGTGAAAGGGGGGGTGTGTGTGACAGCTCAACCGGACCAGAGTGAGCATCAGCATCATCATCCTCAGCAGCATCATCGTCACAGAGTGGAGAAACGCGGGACCTCGGCCACTCGGCGCTCACGCGCTGATTAAACGATGCACCACCGCCGCCTCTCCGCACAGCCGCTGCCTCCGACCGGGTGCTGGAGCAGAAAGGGGGCACGCTGTTAACGTGACAGAAGGTCAGCCTGAATCTATGTGCTGTGTGCGCCTCTCTCTGGTCCCGTTTGCAGACGATCGAGAAGATGCTGAGCCGACTGATGAGCAGCAGCATCAGGAGTCTGGACAGGGAATGCAACTGCACTGTGAGGCTGCTGGACGACTCGGAGTACACCTGCACGATCCAGGTCAGTGGGAGCCAGACGTCTCCTCTTTTTCTCAAATCACCTTGTTGCAGTGGACGTGTTTTTTTTAATTTATTTTTTTTATAACGGGGCAGTGATCTAGTGAAATGACGTTTGCTTGTCATCAACACAGGCTACACATTAAAGCAGGTCTCTTTCAAGGTCTCATCCAGCTTGACAGCAGAAATGGTTGTTTTTGTGATCAGATGTCTGTCATGATTGAAGCTGCAGATGTTGAATTACCTGTGGGAACGTGCCATCATGTGGTGCGTGTGTTGCGTTGCAAATTTCAAGGATTAGCAACAGAGAGAATAATCTTTTTTCCCCCTTCTTTTTAAATCATCTGTGTATGAGCTGTTGTCATTTTCTGCAGCTTTATAATCGCTTTGCCTTGAATGCATAAATCTAGATAATCGACAACAACATGAGTGGATGGCTTAGTGGGGATTTCTGGATCCTCAGCAGGATGAGGCAGAAAGGGTTTGGGGTTAAATGTTGTTTAAAATTACAGGGTCTTCCAGCTGATGTTTACAAAGCAGGTGTCTCACTCACTTTGTTATTCAGACTGAATCTTAAGGCACTTTGCTGCAATAAGTAACTTCACCTTCAGTGTTTGCTGGTCACATTTTTAAATCAGTTTTTACTGGATGCATATTTAGGGCAGCATGAATAATGTAACGGGAAAATGATGCATATATTTTTATTTTTTATTAACTTTGTTTCATTGCAGAAAAATGAATCCAATTCAAATGTCATGGTTTGGATTCATCACTTCATTCTGGTAATTTAAGAATTCAGCAATTAAAAAGGGGTTTTAGGATTATGAGCTGCAAGACAAAAATATGAATTCATAAGCTGATCGTAACATTTGAAACAACAGGCTGAATCTACTAACAAAGAAGAAAAGAGTTGAAGAGTTCAACCTTATTTTGGACAGAGAGATTTACTGGATTCACTCATTTCTTATTCTGTAACACTTCATCTCATCAAACACTTCAAGCAACATGAATGAACTTTAGTGCAGACAAAGCTGGACACAGTCTGACCTCTCAGCTGTCACATCTGAAACTCTCCTTCAGTATCAGTTGACATGAGAACAAGAGCAAATCATACGTTTAGGATTTACTGTGTCAAGAACTATGATCCAGAGTTCTATACAGTAAATAATTAGAATAATAAAGACTCAAACAAACTAACCTTTTCCAGGGATCATTTTTGTTGACTTGTTTGTGCTTGGTGGACCAAAGGTAGCAGAAATACATGCCAGATGGTTTTAAAAGAAAATGCAGCACTCCTCAGACCACAAACAAAAGAACCATCCCATAGAAATATGGTGGAACCCAGAAGAACTCCAAAGAAAACTGTGGCTGGTTCCATTATGTTTTAAGCCTCATTCCTCCCCATATGAACAGAACATGGGCTTTGATTAAAAAAGAAGTGTTAAAGAGGCCATTTCACACAAATTTCATGACTTTGTGGTTATTTCTGAAGTAATATGTAATATGAAACATTTTATGTCTAAAAAATGTTAGGAAACACTGATTAACAGACCTTTCAATCTGTCTACGTCAAAATTCATCTGGCTTTGGCTACAACTCATTAATATTAATTATGTGAATTTGCTGGACTCTGATTGGTCAACAAACTAGCCTATGGGAGCACGGCTTCCTGTTTCCTGCCCTGCTGTGCATGGCAGCAGCGCACGTAGTCTCTTCCGGTTGTGTTTATGGTAACAGCTTTTAGCCAGCAGCATGCTAGACATGGTTTCAACTGGGGGAGATGATGAATACTAACGAGCAAAGGAGTTGTGACGAAACAGATACAGGCGGTTCAAACTCGGGTTTTATCACGCCTGCGTAGTTTGAGAGATAAAAACTGAAAGAGAAGTTGTTGACCTGTTTTCACACCCACTATGAAGGTAAGAACACATGTGGAGCTAAAATATTCAACAGAAACCTCAGAAAACACTTGCATGTGCATGAACCTTATCTTTGAAAAAGCAAAACTCCACCCATATATACTCACTTATTCCTGTTCAGGGTCTCAGAGAGCTGGTGTCTGTCTCCAACAGGGACACATATAGACAGACAACCACTCACACAGGGTCAATTTAGAGTCAACAATTATGCATAGTTTAAATCTGTTGGAGGAAACCAGACTTCCTGGAGAAAACCTACACATGCACAGGGAGAACATGCAAACTCCATGCAGAAAGAACCTAGCTGGCTTTGAACCAGGACCTTCTTGCTTCAAGGCAGCAGTGCTACCCTACACTCTGAGAAATAGAGGTACGAGACATGAACATTTTTGTACCTATAGGTAAATTGTTTTAAAATGTTCCCTCAAAAGTACAATATTGGTCTTTAAAGGTTCAGAAATGCCCCTCTGAGGGTTCAAATTGATATAAAGTACAAATGTGTACCATTTCATCTGCACCTGCAACCCGCACAAGGCTGGTTAATCTCCATTTTATTAAGTTTCATCCATCATTTTCAATATTATGTTTCGAAAGTTTGTTTTAGACTTCAAAACGTGGCATTATTTTACTGTTTTAGTGGAACAACTTCATAAGGTACAAAAATGGACCTGGACCACAGGGTACACCCCCAGTGACAAGAATTTGTACCCTTCTTGTCGCTGGGGGTGTAAAATGATGGAAGAAACTTAATAAAATGGAGATTAACCAGCCTTGGTCATAAAGACACCATGCAGTCAGTCACAAAGGTTAATTCTGATAGATAAAATGTGATAAAATGTTTGGAAGAAATAAATCAATTTGTTTTGAAATCATATCCGCGTTTGAATAAATCCCGTTGTCATAATAATTTAATGAAAAGAAGGAAAAAAACATTTTTCTCTTCTCTATGTGTAACAGTATATTAATAGAGTATTTAAACAGCTGCTCTGTTTGACTTTTGGCTTTAGATGCTTTTACTTTGATCTGAGTAGCTGCTGCTCATTGTGGTTTTTAATGTTACCTGTTAAGTCAGACAGTCTCTTTCTCAGTTATATTAGTCCTTCCTGTTTTTATTTATTGTTGAGACAACAACAATAAAAGGATCAATTCAAATTTAGTTTTCTCCTCAGGCAGTTTGTTTTGTGTGGGTGGATTCACTGCAACCAATCTTCAAAATATTGAAGTCCTTCATTCAGATGGTAAACTTTACAGATTGTCTCAAAAGTCATTCATCATATTGAATCAAATGAGCCTGAAGAATGACTAGAATCAGGTAAAAACTGTTGAGTACAAAAGCCCCGAAGTTAACGGTTGGGATTATTACATCTTTTAAAATAAGTGGGTGAGCATCTAATGTGTGACTGCATCACTGCTGGAGCTGCGTTTGATCCTTGAAGGGATTCCAGACCTGCTGAATCAGAGACGACAGCACTTAAAGGCCGTCAACACCTGCTCACTTCTAGGAAATGACAGAAAAAGCAAAGAAAAGTGTTTTCACAAGTGCTTCACTTTGAGAGAGAGAAAAAAGTTGACTTTACAAGTCTTAGGTCTTTTCCTGCTTGATGTCTCGGTGCTTAAATAAAAGAATAAAGACAATAATAATAAAATCTTCCATCAAGTGGTAAAAAAAGATCATATTTTAATTTTTTCCTGGGATTGAATTTATTTAATAATGTATTCTTTGTAAATCGAGGGATTACACGGTCAGATGGCATCGGCTTTTGGACCCTCATTGTTTCATCACAGGAGTTTAAAAAAGAGCTTTGTGGACGATTTGACATGTTGAGCAGATTGTTAACTTCATATAGTTTCTTTGTTACGCTTTCACAAAGACACAATAACATTTAAATTTTGGCCTTTTGTCTCTTTAACATATTTGGCAGTTAACAGAAGCTGATCCTTCTTTAACACAGAGACAGAATGTTTAATTTCTCATGTTGCCTCCAGTGGGACGGATTAGTTTGCTGTTGCTTGTTTACGCTCATCATGAGAAATAATGAAATGAGCTGTTATTTTACTCGTTGGCTCTTTTTATGAAGCACAATAATAATGGAGACATGAATGGAATTTACAAGCCTAATTGATTGTTCTTATTTACTTCAGCAACTCCTTTTTTTTGGCTATCTGACGTTTTGAACATGACATTGAGGGATATAGTGTATACATAGTATTTATGTTGGACACAAATAGCCTGTAAAGGTGAATACAAACCTGAGGATAACAGTTTCCTCCTCTCCTTAAAGGACGTCATTGTGCAGGACGACGCCGTTGTGGCCACACTGAAAATGAGAGCAAGTGATTCTTGTCTTTTCTTGGACATGTCAGGGATGTGGCCCAGAAAAAAGGGGCCCTCATGGGGCTCATGGACCAGGCACACTCTACGTTCAACTCAATTAGCCTACACCTTGAACCCCCGTTTAACACAGAAATGATATCATCTGGGAACCACATGGTTCTGACCTTCTAAAGGAAAAACATCTCCAGATGAAGGCAGCATTGAGTTGACTTTCACCCCCCCAGAGTTTTCTATTAGCCAACTAGAACAGCAGGTTACCAGTCTAATGGATCGTCTTTGTCTATTGACCAGGGCCGGTTCTGGGCATAGGCAGATTAGGCAATTGCCTAGGGCGCCCTCTGCTGGAGGGGGCACCAAATTATCCTTTATTTATTTGGACAAACTGTTGGACACACCATTCATCTCATGTAAAGAGAAAAATAAGTAATAATTAAATATATATTTATCTATCAACCTACTGTTCATTTTAGTATAAATAATTATATTTTGCAATGTAATCCAGTTATTGAGTTACATTCTTTCTGTTCTGGGCAGTAGGGGGCACCAAAATCCTTTTTCGCCTAGGGCACCATGCAGCTCAGGGCCCTGCCATTGACTATTATAAACAAGTCTGTAGACTCAGAGACCCTCTGTCATGACTGAAACAACCAGATGAGGCAAAGCTGCTACTGTGAGAGCACCAAAGCTGTGAAACATGATACATAGAAAAGGTCAAAGGTTAAAAGATAGCTCAGCAGGTTCTGTTGTCTCCTTTAGATCACCGATTAAAAATTAAACTTACCTTAAGAGTCGAGCTTGTTCCTAACCCAACGGTAAGAGTGCTTAAAGACCCACTCTAATAAAAATCATGTTTTTCGTGTTGTTAACATGTTCTTGTGGCATTTTTCTGCTTTAACCTCAAAATTACATTTCTGAGTATTTCTGTTTTTAAATCGCTGTGACTCATTACCAATTTGAAAAGTGCTTTTTGAAAGGCTGGCCTTGTGATGTAGAAAAGCCACCGGGCGGGCCTCAAGCTGCTGGGGGACCAGCTGGAATGCTCCCGGTGGGAAGGGATGCTAGCAAAACACTACGCACCACTGAAGCATCCAGTGTAAATGAGGGGTCAGAAACGGGGAAGGAACTCCGCACCAGCGGTTCTGCCCACACAGAGGTGGATTGCTAATGAGCTACTGCCAGTATGGAGAAACTATTTCCTATAAAACTGCACAGGTTTTGTGATTTTGGGTAAAAATGCCCTATTCGTAATTTAAGGACCACTAAGAATGTTTTAAAATAGTTCAAAATATGATCGGAGTGAGTCTTTAAGTAAGAATTGTGGTGATAAAACAACAATATAGTGAGAGCACCTCAGTTCACACATCCTGCATGTGTTTTACCCCAGAACACTGAGTCAAACAGAGGTCACAGATTCTGCTTTACTATATAAGTATAAACCCAGATATCTACTTTTATATCTGGTTTTATTTGATCTTTGGAAAAAAATATTACACTTATTTAAAATCTGACTTCTTTTCCAGAACTACTCTGACAATCAGGAGGTTAGAAGTCACTGTGAGTCATTTGGCTTTGGGACACATGTAGAAATATGAAGCACAAATCAAAGACAGATTGAATCAACCGTGCTGCAGTTAGTGAACACCCAGAATTACCCACTGAATCACAGCAACATGATCAATAACAGGATTAACAGTGTCTTCATGCAGCACTTTAAATATTTAAAGTATATTTTATTGATTTATCTACTTTATTCAGCTGCATGCTGATATTCTACCAAGAATAAGATGTTTCTTTACTCATTCAAAGCTGTTAAAAGTTTATAAACCCTACTGATAAGTCATCATGACCTTAAGGTTTAAATCTGGTTTGATGCTCATATTATTACAGCTTAGATGACTTTTAAAAGATATTTTGATGTGTTTCCTCAATGCGTGTCTTTTTCCAATCAATATCACTGTTTACATAATTGATATATTTATTCTTTTTTAACTCATTCACTGAATGTGGATGTGATTTTATATTAAATGGATGAACTCTTCAGAGTTTATTTTCTTTCAGTTTGATGTAGTTACAAAGACACAGTCACTGGGATCTATTTTCTCTCTGGCAGTTGCACTCTGGATGCCTTTCAGTGGTTTTTTTTTATTTGGCAGTGAGAGTACTTTAACAGATGCAGTTTAGTAATGTAAATCAGCAGGATCTCAACACAAAACTGAAATATTGTGTCTAATGAATCATAACATGCAATTATTATATCATGTGACCCTCAACCAAATGAGGATAGAGGATGTATGTGAGCTGTACACTCAGAATTTAAGTGTTTTAATATTATCTGTAAAGTAATATTATTATGTTGACCTCATGTCCTCACGTCCTCTACCTTCTACCACATCAAACATCGAAAGAGTCAGAGAAATCGTTTTTGGCAATTTGTATAATTTATATTCTTATCACGGACTAAAAGATGCACATAAGAGACTGAAAGCAAAATGACTGATATAATAGCAGTCATGCAAAGAGACCTGATTCATTACAGTGAGTTAGTGGTTTAGTCACCTGGCACCGACTCAGGTTCTGTATTGCTCACTAATGAAATTAGGGTCGTTCCTTTTGAAGCCAAACACAGAACTTGGAAGGAGCTCATCTCATTTGTGAATGCATTATTGAAATAGGCTGCTCTTGTCTCCAAAGTAGTCTCTCTGCTCTCATAATGTTTCTCTCCTGGTGTGCACTCACTGCTAAAAATGGAATAGAAGTTGTAGCAAATATTGTTTTCATGCATGCAACCCCCCCTCCCAACAATTAGTTAGCAGGAGTCTTTTTCATTATCTTGATTAACTTTGAATTGTTTCACAAAATGGATGGATGGATGGATGGATGGATGGATGGATGGATGGATGGATGGATGGATGGATGGATGGATAGATAGATAGATAGATAGATAGATAGATAGATAGATAGATAGATAGATAGATAGATAGATAGATAGATAGATAGATAGATAGATAGATAGATAGATAGATAGATAGATAGATAGATAGAGATGAGGATGAGGGGAGAGACAGTATTGTGGTTTCAGCTAACTAATGTGCTGCTGTTGATTTTAATTGTAGCATTTGATAATTAGCACAGAACACAAAGTACAGCAGAGGCTGACAGGGATACAAAGTGAGAATTATTAAGTGTGGAGCTTAGTTACTATTTGTTGCAACATCACATTGAAACCCACAGATATTGAAATCACAGTGTCACAGGTGTGGTGTGATAATATTTTATTGCTAAGTATTTACTAGTGTAATATTAACCTGCTTTAAGCTTATCCTTATTTGGAGAATAAAACCGTCTGCATTCAGGAGGCCGATGAAGAGCACTGAAGCTTTGCAGACTCTGGTAGCCTAAAGGAAACAGGAATGCGCCACATTCAGCAGCGCAAAAGAAGCAGAAGTGGGAATGTTGGTTCTACATTAACTGATCACATGATGTTTAGACTGGAATTTTGCTGTGCTTAGTACAAAGAGCTATTGCTAAACTATTATGGTTAATTTTTAAATGTGATACACATAAAGGATGAATATTAGAAATTTCCATTTGTGCACTACACAGGATTCTCTGGAGTTTATGGCAATTGGTCTGAGGCCAGCAGATCACCACCACAAGCCAGAAGGAGGGTTCGACTCCATATAGGATAGAATGCATTCAAACACTTTGGTTATATCTTATTATATTATTATGTTTATTTTAGGGGAAGTTACAAAAGCCGCACCTTAACGGAAAGTTATTTGGTTCTGTGTTGCCCCTGACCGATTTGGATGACCCTGCTGGGGTCACAGGGGAGGTGTTTTGATTTATATAAGTAAAAAACGCCTTCACCCCTATTTTGGAGGTGAAGAGTGCTCTTTAAATGACCTGGATACTCCACAAACAGAACCTTCTTTCGTTGTGGTGTTGTTTTGACACAACGCTGTGCACGCTTACACACCTAGGGGTACACGTTAAGATCAGTTAAGGGCTTTGAGCCCACACATGGTTACAAATGTATACTGATTCATAACCCAGGGAGTGTTTTCAGGTCAAGCGGAGTTGTTTATTACATCCAGAAGAGGACAGTGTTTTTAGTTCTCCCTTAAGAGGGAGAAAGGGGGAATTGTGGTGTGATAATATTCTATTGCTAAGTATTTACAAGTGTAATATTAACCTGCTTTAAGCTTATCCTTATTTGGAGAATAAAACCATCTGTCATGATTTATCAAAGGCCAGACTCAAATGCTGAAAAACCTAGACAAGCAATGCGTTTAGAAAAAGGTTTATTTACAGGGTAATAAGGTACAAATAACAGTGACAATGAATGTGCAACGATGATAATCTGGAACAGAGGGGAGAAGACGGTTAGGATCTGTGATGAACAGTTTTAGGGAGATAATCCAGGAAGGAGTGGGGCTTATGTGATCCAGAATCCAGACCAGTATTGAGGAAGGAGCGGAGCCAGAGCGAGCCGAACCAAGGAGCACAGGGTAACTTGAGGTCCGGTGGTGGGCGAGGTGATGAGTGAGCGGGCAGGGCTTGTGAAAGGACAGGATCCAGGAGTGATGATGATGATGCAAGAGGTTCCAGCAAGCACAGGTCCAGATAATCCAAGGTGAGACAGTGGCATGAAGTTCAGTGAATCCAAAAAGCACAACAACCTTCAAAGTGAAGGAAAACATACATAAGATTAAACACTAATGACAACGCTAAACTATGAGGGCACAGATACCCAAGATGATTCAACGGTCTGGCGTTAAGTTGTGGCCAAGCCCTGTCTTTTAAACAGTCCAAGTAGTGGAGATGATGAGCAACAGCTGTGCCTGCTGGCAGTCTAAGTAATAAGTCAGGGGGAATGTTTAGACAACACGATTTACAAATGACTGAGGCTCGGAGGCAGATCCTTAAAAGGATGTACATGTGTTGATCTTGGTGTTAATAAAATGGCTGTTTTGAGAGAGGTTTGTGGGCAGAGAGACTTCCTCTCTGTCCCAGATGCCAAAGTAAACTGTTGTCTCTTGTGAAGTTTGTTCAGTGTTTCCAAGTTGACCCGGGGATAAAAGAACACGCAGTGCTGAAGAAGAGGTTTGTGTTGTTCGTGGTTTGGAACCACACAGGGGTAAAGAATTTCAGCACCACAGATGTTACCTCATCATGTTAGCTCATTCAATAGCTGCAGAAACTCTTGCTTGTGACCAAAGCATGAGACTGAAACTGCATGGTTACTGAACGTTCAGCTATTATTTTCTTTACTATTTGTTACTGTTGGTTTGTAAAAGTGAGTTCTGGTAACTTGGTAAGCATTTGTCATTAAGTTCTGACAAAACTGTGTCTAATCAGTCAAACAAACAAAAAACAGCTATTTACTGTCTAGTGAACCACTGGAAGCAGCTGTCTTGTGATTTGGATTGAGTAACGGCTGTCAATATGTGTAACAAAATGTTGTTTGTCTCAGTTCAGGATTGGTTCAGCAACAGATAACTGACTCCTGTGTAGAGTGGGAACATCATTTGAGTAGAGTAAAGTAGCTTAAAACTGCTATCCTTAATTTGCATAACAAATTAGCTTAACATGTTTTTTTCATGCCCATTAAAAACATTTTAACACAGCATGGAAAAAAATATGTTGTGAAGATTAAAAAAAAATAAAAAAATTAAGTGGTTCTCCCGTATTTGTCTTAAAACATCAACCAATCAAATGGTTCGGTCTGAAAGGAATGATTGGACAGTCTCTCCAGCCATACGGACCTCCACATTTATTTGGCTTCTGTGCTCCTAAAAAACTGAGACATATTACCGCAGCACACCACTGCTGGGAGTGTTCACCGCTCTACCATGTCACAGCAGGAGAAACAGCCGCCGGCTGGTTCCTGGTCAGGTTCAGGACAAAGTAACAATTAATATCAGTTGTTCGTTGTAATATTGTTTTCACTTACCGGTGATTCCGCCATGTTACGGTACTTGAATGAACTGCGGACTAGTGTCTTGCACTCGGTTGTCTTCTGGGGCTACGCGTGTTTCCGAACCTGGGGGGGCGTGGCTTAGGAATTCTAGCCGACGGGAGGGGCTAAGAGTTCTGTGACTTTGTTTACATTTGTTGACATTCTAAGCCAGGCAATTTGAAATCGGGTATATCACCTTTAATGATACTCTTTAATTTTAGATATCTTAACAGAGAAACTGCTAACAGGTTTGTCTCACGTTACAGTTTATGGTGTGACACATAGCAGCTGGAGTGGTGCTAAAAGGTACAGCTGATTTCCACACATATAGCTCATTAGCTTAGCATTAACAATGGGAATAATACACAAACTGGGAATGTTTTGTGTAGATTTTTTTACCAGGTGATGGTTCAGTCCAGGATAAAGTGCTGCAGGATGTAGATGAAACTTCTGCTAATATTCTTTACTTCCAGCTCTGAGCCGTCCTGCTTAAACCTGACAAGTGCTTTTAATGAGACAGCATCCTACTTTATTATAATGATGAGATCAGATCTAAAGGCGTTGGTGTGTTTTAAGTTTAGGATGTTCGACTGTCTGATATGTTTTGTGAAGTTAGTTGATGTAACTCATTCCACTGATTAATTGATGCATCATTTCAGTCTACAGGCACAGTGTTAATAGATTAACTCTACACACAACTCCAGATATTGTAAAACAGATATTTTCTGCTGCTTTTCCTCACACAAACCAAGATTGGAATTAATAAAAACATTATTTTTGAAAAGAGCTTTGAAAATGGGAAGCTTTGTTTTTGCTGCATCCGAGAAATGAAAAATGGAAATGGTTTTTCAGAAACACTGTACCTGCAAAGACACTTTTATTATTATGCGTCTGAAATTGTGTGCATCTTTCTTACTGCAGTGTTTTAGTCGAGCTAAGTTGTGGTAAGAGCAGATGGAGCTTACGCAGACACTCAGGGCAACAATGGAGATCCTATAAGTGTGTAAGCAACATTTGTGCAGTTTGAGCTGCATCAGATTTATGTGCCTGTTTTTGTATTTACAGATGAAAGTAAATTATTCTTTTCAACCCATGCATGCTCAGACAATCTGGATTCAAGTGTGCAACACAAACCTATTTTTAATGTGTTAACAGAAACCAAAACCGTGGTGGAGATTTTTTTAATTAAATGTAATGGGAACTTTATTATTGATCATTGCACTATGACATAATTGACAGATTTGAAACTTGCAAGTAATCAATAAAGGTTTACTGACCAGGTTGGATATGTCTAAAATGAAGACTATAAAAGCTTGATTCTGACAGTGTTGGGATCATTACTTAAAAAAGTAATTAGTTCTCTACTTGTTCCAAAAAGTAATTGAGTTAGTAACTGAATTACTCTACAAAAAAGTAACTAGTTACCTGAGAAAGTAACTGACTGCGTTACTTTAAAAAAAAAACAAATTTCATGAATTATGCAAATAAAACTTGGCAACAAAACTGATTCTTCTTCAACACGTGATTTATCAGCTCCAGGGATCAAACCCCAGTCCTCTGCACGAGAGACGAGAACACTCTCGCTAGACTACAGTGGCCATCTTTTTTTTACAAGCCACTCAGCCTCAATACTGTATAACCGTGTGTTTGTGTGTGTCTAGCCACATTACGCAGTTTGTTTTATAAATTTATATCACACTGCATTTTTACATTCACAAATGATAACAATATTGTAACATTGGAAATTGTCATTAATAAGATTATTCTGATACTGAAAACCCAAACACGTTGCGTAACGCCGTTACTTTAAATGGCATTATTCCAAACACCGGAATCTGAATACTCTAACAGTCTATTCCTAAATCTATTTATATGTTTGTTTGATGTCTCTTTTCTATTTTATGCTCTTAGTCCTTAAAATCTGTAAAATCCTGTTTTTTGTTGTTGTTCACTTTCATCTCGGTTCTTCTTCTGTCTGTGTCTGTCCAGCTCCTGTGAGCCAGTAAAACTGTTTCTGAGTAAATTAATGAGCTTTTCCTGAGTGAACTTGACACTGATATGCATCACAGTGAAAACATGAAACATGATGCAGCAGTCTGGGGGCTGAAGGTGTTTCAGTAAGTAGAAGCTTCAAAAAACCTTAGAACCAAGTTAGCATGTTGTTGTCATGCATTAGCATCCATCTTCTTATCCAGGACTGAGTCACCAGGGCAACAGCTTAAGCAGTGAGCCCAAATCCTCCCTCTCCCCAGCCACTGGCTCTAGCCTGTCCAGAGGGACGTCCTCTGTCCAGATGTGACATTTAACATCTCCAGTGTGTCCTGGGTCTCCTAGTAGGATGGTAGGACATGGAAGAGCATCCTTCTAGCCTCAGCTGTTTCCTGAGTAGCAGCAACTTTACTTTCAGTCCCTTCCAAAAATAATAATTTCTAACCTGACCAATCAGATCCTCCTGCATTATGTTCAAATGCAGAAGGGTCTGACACCATAGCCGCACCCGTATATGATAGCTGAAACACAGATCGGTTGGTAAAATAATAGCTTCAACTGTTGACTAATGAGCGTCTGCCCCAGGTGGAGGTGTTCAGGTATCTCAGGGTCATGTCCACAAGTCAGTGCAGAACAGGATGGGAGACTGATGAGCAGGTTGGAGCAGCCTCTGCCATGACGCAGATGTTATCCTGGGTACTTGTGGTGAAGAAGTGGTGCATCATGTCTATTCTAAATCTTGGTATTTTCTATTTTATTAGCACCTTTTTGCATTTAAAATGAATTTATTTATGAGAAAGAACCATATTTGTTGAAATTATAATGGTCCATATAGAAAGAAGTTGAAAAATTTTTGTTTAAAAATATTATATTCATCAATAAAAACATATTCAATTTTAAATTCAGACCAGTAGCTTTGTATTATTTCACAGTATGTTGCCAGTTGGTTTCAGTGCATAATCTTTAAATGTTTCTATCATGAAAAAAAATGTAATTAAAAGAGAATGAGTTACAAAAAGAGAGCGACCAGCCTTTACTGAGATAGTTATTTCACGCACCACCTGATAAATTCATGCATCAGAGAGGGACATTGCATAATCCAGAATATTTTTATATATTGAAGTATTTTATTTAAAAATGTGTGAGAATATTATTGAAAGTCTAGTATTGTCAATAGCTTTTACACAATTGTCCAGCTATTTTGTGTTACATCAGAAAAATGAACGTTTTACATCGTCCAGTTAAATACTGATTTGAACTGCGTGTCTTGTCTATAATAAGCTTGTGAAATTTGGTTTAACGTTTCTAGATCAAACACAGTCATGCAATTTTACTGTCACATTTTGGAACCTTGATGAATATTATGGTTTAACCTCTTAGCGTTCCTGCCATTTTTGCACAAAACGCTTTAATTAAACATACCAATTTTAAAATGGAAGCTGTTCTTGAACCATTTGGAGTAGAAATATGGTTAAGACCTCTTTGGGAATAAAACACTCTGAAGTTTCATCAGTTACTGTTATTGAGTTATATGATCCTTTTTTATGACCATCTGATTTTTTTTCCTAAATGTTTGCTCTGAAAATGAATTTAGCATGGTGTGGTGGACTCGTAAACAAAATGATTTGAGTCCTACATGGACATTAATAGTAAGATAGATTTTTTTTTTTTTAAATCAAGTGGTTTGACAAAAATGCTCATTGTGTCTAAAGCTTTGATTACATACTTTATACATCATTGGAATCAGGAGACTTCTAGCTTTCAAATGATGTATAACATGTTTAGATCCTCTGGAAGCCTGACGGTGTTACACTACAAAGAAAAAAAAAACAGCGCGACAAGCCCGCGGGTCAAGTATTGCGAAGGGTTTTAATGTGGTGAACTAAGTATCAGCCAGTCTGTAACCACCCAAACTAAAAGACTCTGCTGTGGGTTGTGTGGGAGAAGTTTCAGCTTAATATCATTCTGTCACAGCTCCATCCACTGGCTATGAGAGGTTAGAGGGACTGTATTCTGTGTCTTCTCAAATAATCAGGAGTGTTGCTCTGAAGATGAGCAGATCTGCATTAGAGCTCGCTGGCATCAGATGGGCAGAAAAATCCATCAAACAGCACAGCAGGGAACTCCATAAGGCTTTACAGAACTGAAAACACCATTTCTTACTCTCACTCCAGCCTTCTCTTACGCTCCTCTGGTCTCTTTTATGTCAGAACTTGAAAGTGGCGACAAAAGCAGGCGTGATGGGGAAAGGCCGGATCTGCTGAGGATGTTACTAGAAAAGACGAGCACACAGCGGTATTTCTGTTTTTCTGCTGTCAGTTGCTACAAACTTGGAAGTTATTTTGTTTTAGTCCTTGTTGTCATTTATTCCCCATAATAATGACATTCACAAAGATTCTCCTAATTGTCCTTGTGTGTATTGCCTTTCCTGTGTGTCTCACTCAGGCATCCTGCGTTAGCATCATTCAGTGTTAGCATCTCTTCACAGGCTCCCTGTTAAATAAAAAAAAAAGATTTTGGTTTGGATTTTAAAGGTACAGTATGTAAGAATTTTACAGTGAAATACTCACATAACAGTCGAATGTCCCACCGTCCAGCCAATGTTGAAAATAAAGTCACATTGTAACAGATCTTGATCTCAGCCGGCTGGGTGGTCGCTAGTTTCTGTCATTTTAAAAACGCTGGTCCGGAATCATTATTTACACGTCCAGACTTCCTGATTCCATAACGAATCACATGTGAGTCTGCAAGGCTGCCAATTCTTCAACACAAGCAGCTGTAATTCCACAACGAGCAGCAGCAAAAAATAAGAAACCACCACATCCTTCCAACTGAGCAGCCAAGCTGCACTTGATGGGGCGTTCAAATGCACTTAGGAAAACTCAACGCTGAACAAACAGGCCTTCAGACATTCCCAAAAATTTAACAAATACAAGAGAAACAAAACCAGAATCAACATCAGAACTGCCAACCCAACAGAAAAATCAGGGAGGGGGGTGAGGGGCTGAGAACAGACGTTTTTTTTCTACATGAGCTGCAGGATTCGGATTTGACTACTTTGGGTAGCTTTGTGTTGTCTTACACCTTATTGGTAAATCAGTTATAGGGATTGTGTTTTTGCTTCAGCAGCTCAAAAGCCTCCAACCATCAGTCATATACGCCGTCACTACTCAGGCTATCTACCTGCTCTGGCCCCCAGAAGGCCTTTGACTATGGTCGCTGGTGTCTCTAATGCCACGTTTCAGACTATGGAGCTGCTAATAACCAGAGTCTGTTTCTCAGCAGGTGTGACGCTGAGTGGGGAAAAGGTGTTTGAAAGTGAACCGGGGGCTGCTTAGGACTGTGCTTCCTTCTGACCATCACCCAGCGTATGAAGTGGATCGCCAGGAGTGGGAAGCGGCTGGCTCATAGGGGGCTGATTCATAGTGGATGGACACCACTCAACAGAGCTGATTGGAATACAATCGGGGTTTGAGGCTTTGTCATTTTGGATGCACGTTGTAGATTGGACTCATTTTTGTTGAGGTAAAGGAAAACGGAACGCTGCAGACTTAGAGATTAGCAAATGTGGGAGGCTAGGGCTGGGCGATATATCAAGCTTTTTAAAAATATCGAGAATTTTTCATAAACGATATAGAAAAATAAAATATAGTTTTTCTCGAGATGGCTTATTTTGAGTTGAAATTACAGCGGTTATTAGCAGTCTGTCTTGCATACGGAACTTTCTGACCCGTTCGATCACATATGAGCAGAAAAGCAAGAACGCTGACACGCACCAAAGACACAGTTTCCATGATGATATCCAGCTTCAAACAGCTAGTTAAATATAAGCACTACCAATTCGAAATTATTTCGCAAGAAAAGTTTGACAAAAAATGTGAGAGAAAGTCTCTCTGCTCTGTTGTTGAAATCACTTTGCTCGGACCATCGACATGTAGCTCAACAGGACAGTTCTTTCATCAGCTCATTTCTCATATTTACACAAAAACATTTGAACGGAGCTACAAACAAGAGGACAAGTCTTTAGTAGAGACAGAACTTAAAATTGCCTTAAGATCATACTGACCTGTTTTTATAAAAAAATTAAATCGATATATATCGTATATCAAGATTCAGATGAAAAATATCGCCCAGCCTTACGGGAGGCAGATGAAAGCTTACGGCCGTGGCCAGAGAGGCTGCTGGCGAACGTCAACATCCGAACGTACGGTGAGTTAATATTTATTTTAAGCGCTGTAAATACTTTGATGCAGCTCATGAAAAACTCTTGTAGCAAGCTCAGGCGAGCATGTATAATTAGCTGTTGTTTACTGTGCACAGACAGTACATTAGCTCTCAGCTAGCTTTGCCGGTTAGCTCTGTCCTTGGACTGATTAAGGGGGGGAGAACAAACGCTCCACTTTTAAAAATCGGCATTCCAGCCAGTGTAAAATCATTAGGAAAACATAATATAAACGTTTTCATGAGGAAAAATGCTAATTTCCATTTAGGACTCCTTTAACAAACAGACTGTGTATCAGAATGCTTCAGTCACCTGGTGCAGTGCAGGTGACCATTGGGGTGCATTCACACCAGCCCTGTTTAGTCCACTTGAATCGAACTCGAGTTCACTTGCTGAGAAGGTTCAGTTTGTTTGGGTAGGCGTGAATGGGCGATCAAATTCTGATTCGGACCAAACAACCGAACTTAAGTCCGCCTAAAAATGTAGGCCTCGGTTTGATCAAAACAAACTCTGTGTGATTGCATGTGTGAACGCAACCGAACCGAGACCGCACCAAAAGCAGGAAACGGACTATACTGTGCAGCCGCCTCGTGTAGTCCTCTGTCTCTTTATCTGCTTATCCCATTGCTGCAGAATATTAATCTGGTACATTCACCAAACACAAAAGATCCCAAAACCACCAAAATCTGCTGCTACTCCATGATTGTTTATGTTACACCAGGAAATGCATTCCCAAGAAAACATTACCTCCTTGGCGGAGGTAACAATAAAAAAGTAGTGCAGTAGCTCCACAGCGCCACCACAGGCGGGGATGTTAAAGGAACTTAAGGCAGCTTTACAAAATCTGACTCAGTGCTGCCGCGACAGGCGCTGTGGCTAACTGCAGCCACCAGCCAAGCCGGCACGGGAGCGCGCACAGACACTTTACAGACTGTTCGTCTTCACAGCACTGCACCGGGGAGGCTAACATACTTCACGTCAGGTCTCTCCACTCTGTTATTTGATTTGATCTCATCATTTTCATACTGTATCAGGCTCTAAACACGACCTATAATGTTTTCTCACCTGGTCACAAGGAAATGAGCCATGTCAGCATCCGTTTTCACTCCCAAATGCAGCTGAAGTTCCCTCCATGAACCGAACGCATATCCAATATTTATGCGGGTGCCTGCCCGGCTTCGGTCATATTTTTTTTTAGACTCACGAGATGCTGCTGATAAAGTCTTTTTTTTCTTCGTGGTGCCACTTTTTTGGGGGGTGAGAGTGGATGCAGGTCGTTTGATGGCTGCAGAAACATCCATAAGTATACCTTCAGTGTTTGAATCCAAGTCCACGGCGGCCATGTACTTCCTGTTCAAGAGCTGTCGGCAACGCGCATGCAGCGTCAATTTATGTCACATCCCTACAACTGCGCGGGAAATTCGGACGTCGAACTGCAGCGCATTATGTGGCACACAGCGTTTCCAAGGCAACAGACATATATGCGGATGGCCTCGTTATTTGGGGTTTTTAATGCTTCATGACCCATTAGCATTGAATAAACTGGAAATGCATGTGTAGTTTTTCACAAATCTTGCCTTATGTCCTTTTAACATGCAACTAAAAACAGCAACAATGTTGCAATTTTGGTCCCCAATCGAACCGAGTCTACCGGACAAACAGGTGTGAATATTTTCAGTTTTTAATATTTTTTTTCAAATCTTTTCACAGCAATTCTCTTCTAGTTGTTTTTTTTATCCTCAGGTTGATCTCTTTATACATTTCTACATGGACCAATGTTTAAAAGTGATCGTTATTCACATCATTTGCTATTCAGTAACATCTGCTATGCAGCAGGACACTGTGACTATGATATAAACAACATTATACTGCAGCCTGTTTGTCCTTCTGTTGGTCATAAATTATTATTCTTTTAATCTGTTTATCAAGGTAGACACATTTTAATGCTTTATAATGTCTAAAAATATTATTTAAAGTATAAAACCTGCCAGGTTTCAAATAAGTCGGTGTATCAGAACAATACACATCATTTTTTAGCTTATTTTACTTGCTTTAATCTGGTTTCACTAGACCAGTTTGTTAAAGCTGAGCAGCAAGAAGTAGTTATCCTGCAAAACATTACCAAAAAATATTGTTTTTGCATTTTTTGACACCCACCGGAATAAAGCACATTTATAACTGTAGGCCTTTTCATTGTTAATATAATCCTAAAGTCTTACATTTTAACAGATTATTAAGTGTTTTTTTTATCCAAATTTGAAAAGAGTATTTAGGAATTAAGATACATATTTATTTTCAGAAATAAATTCTAGTATAAAATACATGTGGTAGACTGCAGCTTTTCTGTTTGAGCTCAGCTGAAGAATTGCGGGTTATTAATATAAATACAAACAGCAGGGCCATTTATATTCCCCTCTTACAATGTCCAGACGAGTCTGGATTCTCCTCTTCATCTGTGACTGTACCGCTCCTCTTTTTAGCTAAACTCCTCAGTCCACAAGTCTGCTGAGGTCTATTTATAAACTCTAGCTATAGTGGAGCAACTGTGTGTGTGTGTGGAATACTAATAACTCGCTCATCCCCTTTCTAACTGTGAGTAACTAGAGTCATTACTGTCTCACTCACATACAGAAATCAAGTACTTCAGTAAAGTACTAGTAATAAAAAGCTCATTTTTTTTGTTTTTGGTTTAATTTTTGTTCTATCCTTCTCTTTCCTTTGATGCTCCTTTAATGCACATATAATAAGTAAATCCTTCACCCTCTATTTTTTTCTGGCTTTCATCATTCTTAAATATTCTCCCTGGGCTTCTGCAAAGCTCAGTTTCTTCTTCGTCCTCTGGATCAGTGAGCGTTGTGATTAGTGAGCAGACTGGCTGGAAGACTGCTTGGTAATATCATGACTTCTGCAAAAGAGCTGCTTTTATGATGCAGGGCTTCCAGGGAGGCAAGAGGTCTGCCCACACTGTAGGAGCTACTTCTTCTTCTTCTCTCTTTCCTTCATTATGGCTCTCACAGAAAATGACAACTGAACATTTTAGGCTCCCTTTTCTTTTTGCTTGATGAATGAAAGAATAAAATTTTTTTATGAATTCTTTGTTTACTTGACATACCAGTGAGGAAAATTGAAACCTACACTCACCGGCCACTTTATTAGGTACACCATGCTAGTAACGGGTTGGACCCCCTTTTGCCTTCAGAACTGCCTCAATATTTCGTGGCATAGATTCAACAAGGTGCTGGAAGCATTCCTCAGAGAGTTTGGTCCATATTGACATGATGGCATCACACAGTTGGCGCAGATTTGTCGGCTGCACATCCATGATGCGAATCTCCCGTTCCACCACATCCCAAAGATGCTCTATTGGATTGAGATCTGGTGACTGTGGAGGCCATTTGAGTACAGTGAACTCATCGTCATGTTCAAGAAACCAGTCCGAGATGATTCCAGCTTTATGACATGGCGCATTATCCTGCTGAAAGTAGCCATCAGAAGTTGGGTACATTGTGGTCATAAAGGGATGGACATGGTCAGCAACAATACTCAGGTAGGCTGTGGCGTTGTAACGATGCTCAATTGGTACCAAGGGGCCCAAAGAGTGCCAAGAAAATATTCCCCACACCATTACACCACCACCACCAGCCTGAACCGTTGATACAAGGCAGGATGGATCCATGCTTTCATGTTGTTGACGCCAAATTCTGACCCTACCATCCGAATGTCGCAGCAGAAATCGAGACTCATCAGACCAGGCAACGTTTTTCCAATCTTCTATTGTCCAATTTCGATGAGCTTGTGCAAATTGTAGCCTCAGTTTCCTGTTCTTAGCTGAAAGGAGTGGCACCCGGCGTGGTCTTCTGCTGCTGTAGTCCATCTGCCTCAAAGTTCGACGTACTGTGCGTTCAGAGATGCTCTTCTGCCTACCTTGGTTGTAACGAGTGGTTATTTGAGTCACTGTTGCCTTTCTATCAGCTCGAACCAGTCTGGCCATTCTCCTCTGACCTCTGGCATCAACAAGGCATTTCCGCCCACAGAACTGCCGCTCACTGGATATTTTTTCTTTTTTGGACCATTCTCTGTAAACCCTAGAGATGGTTGTGCGTGAAAATCCCAGTAGATCAGCAGTTTCTGAAATACTCAGACCAGCCATTCTGGCACCAACAACCATGCCACGTTCAAAGTCACTCAAATCACCTTTCTTCCCCATACTGATGCTCGGTTTGAACTGCAGGAGATTGTCTTGACCATGTGTACATGCCTAAATGCACTGAGTTGCCGCCATGTGATTGGCTGATTAGAAATTAAGTGTTAACGAGCAGTTGGACAGGTGTACCTAATACAGTGGCTGGTGAGTGTATCTGCTCGTTAAATAAATCTTAATTAAAACAGAATAGATTAGAGAGACTGTATGTCTCAGTTATATGAAATAAAATGTTTATTTTAGTCTGAGATAAAATATATAATTATTAAGACGAATCCATCTTGGGTGAAGGTATAATTTAATTTGTTTTATAGGCTGGCAGCTCAGACCAGACTGATGAGCTAACATCTAGTCACAGCAGGGCAAGTTCTAATCTCAAACGGTTTACAACCGTTTGTGTACATGATGTTTTCAGCCCGACCTCACGTGAAATACAACCGCATTGGTCGATTGTGAAAACGACACTATATTCCGTATGTGACCCCTATCTGGAAGCCCTAACCTTAACCGTTCGGCTTTTTAACGTGAAATATTCGTCTTTACAGTCGGTCCATGTGTATCTTTACATTTTAAAGCTAACCGTTGTATTAATATGAGACATATTGCTGCAGACGTTTGTTTTATTCGGCTTAACAGAGTGAAACCTCGCGCATGCGTATTTGTCAGCTCCTCTAAGGTGCGTGCATGCATTGTTGGTAGTAAGTCCCTGCGGAGCTCGGAAAACGCTCCGACAGGTCGTTTGGAAACACTCTCACAGGTCATATTTTTTTAGAGCTTTCATAATCGACCTATATGGTGGTATAATGTGCGGACAAGTTGGATGTTTAATAAAACTTTATATCACCATCAGGTTTGTATGACTAGCTTATTTCACAAGAAATACTTTAAAATTAAGACTGGAAATTGATGCGCTGCAGCTAGGTCTGCAAAAAAATAATAGTGTTATTCAAAATTCACAGTGGTGACATATTTTATATTTGAAGTGTGTTCTAATGTGACCAGCTATCAGCTCGTCAATCCAAACCAAACTTTTTTCTTCAAGCAGAGGTATTTAAAGAGCTGCTTACACCACATAAGATATTATTTATCATTTTTCTGCAGAACCTTATTTAAAGGGTCTTAGTTACATTTAAATTTTTCTTTTTACAGCACAGTTTGATCAGTATGCTTTTCACGAGAACTGATGCAGAGACCAGGTGAACTTGCAAGTGAATAACATCTTCACTATCAAACATAGCATTTTCATTAGCTACACTTGAGGTGATGAATATACTCCAGACACTGCAGTGAAAGACGGTTATATGCACGACCTCGGTGCCCAGCAGTTTTGTGCATATAAGAATTGTGTGCATTTATCCGGCGGTGGTCATTTGGACTGTAAACACGTGCAGCAGTATTCGGTATTAATAACAGATTATCAGAAATGATGTAATAACGCAATTAAAATATATTAGGAGAATAAAAGTCTCAAACAGACCGAGTTATACTCGTAGAGAGGATCCACTATGACACTATAAGTAAACCGATGTGTCAGATACGCCCGCATGGACGCGATGGTAATGACAAGGATTAAGTTACAGTTAGTAACAGAACAGAATGATTTTCTATGTCAGAGATTAAGAACTCATGATCGGGCACTAAAAACTAGAACAAATGTTACTTTTGACACTATTTCATACTTAAGATGTCGGTGATTATTTTTTGCGACCCTCTGACAGCTTCAGGAAGACGCGTCCTACATGTGAGCGTGAACGACAGAGCAGCCGAGTTCCAGGCACCTGACAGCAACAGTGTGTGGGAGAACACCAGCGGAGGTGCACGGTCAAGCAACTAGTGAGAAACAGTGATATTCAGTGAGATGCATGTATGATACCTCCAAATGTTTTGTTCATACATATATCCATCGGAGCTGTGCATATAAGCCTATGGATTCTCTATGACGCAGGAATGTGCCCAGCAGTTTTGTGCATATAAGCGTGTTGTGCATATAACTGTTGTCCACTGTATTTTCATACATCACTGCAGCTCCAGTGTTCACATAAAATATGTAGTATAAATTCTGCATAAAGTCTGATTGGTTAGATCGGCTCTCAGCTACAGTGACAGCAGTGAAAGCAAAAAAGGTAAGAAAACAAATTATATCACATATTCTGGACACCTTAAACTAGATTATTAATTAAGCTGGATCAAGACACCAGGAATAAACCCCTATTAAACCAGACCTAAAACTGATCCAGGATTAAAACAGGACTGAACCAAGACAGAACCAGAATCACAACTAGATGATAGTAGCTGAAAATCACCATAGACCTGTACTACACTGCAATACCTCGTTATTATAGCAACAGGAGACTTTATTTTCAAGGCTTGAGCTTTGTCAACATAAAAGCCTAAAATATTATTGAATCCTGCCAAATAACTACATTATTTATATAACTGTTTAGCCTAGTTGTGCAAAAAAAAGCCTGCATGACTTAATAAATATAGAATTAGAAAAATTACAAAGCTATAAGATACAGTAGTGAACATGTTCTAATGAGTTTTGGCAAAGAACTGTGTTTGACTAACGTGTTCCTTCTCTGTTCTGTCCTCATTCTCCATCTCACTCTCTCGTCCTCTCTCTCACTCTCCATTCTAACAATCAAGACAAACATCAAATATATGGTTGAAATCAGATATTTACATATACTTTAGATAAAAACACAAAAACATTTTTACTATCAAACATCAAATTAGACCAAATGTTTATTTATTTATAATAAATATAAAAAAAATATTTGTTAAATTTAAAAATAAAGAGAATCTTATTGTATTTTAATTGCAAATTGCACCTAAATTGTATTTAAAATTGAGTCACACTTGTGGAGGTCTACAGTTATTCTCCTGGCGTTTTGGTTGATTTCTCTTGATTCTCTCATGTCAAAGAAAGAGGTTCTGTGTTATGGAGGTGCTTTAATATGCATCCACAGATGTGTCACCAGAAATCAGAAGCTTTTTAAACTCAGAGTGGAAAATATCTCTCTTTATTCTGACATTTAAAGAATTCAAAAGATCTGTCAATATTTATTTATCTAAAACAAAAAGTTTACTCTAAATTGATGCTTAACAGTAATAAAGAAATAATTTTTGTGTTTTTTTTTCCTGAAGTGAATGTAAATATCTGGGTATAACTGTGAATATACTGCTGCATCAAAGTTTCTCGTTTTGCATAGAACTATAATGAATGAGATATAAAGCATAATATAATAACATTTACCTGAGTCTTTTCTTTGAAAGAAGCCACTATGTCCGTTGTTGTACATAAGAATATAACTGAAACTGATTTAGAGAGTGTATTATTTAATCATGGGGGCTTAGCAACTGAAAATATGACATAAACACACAGGTAAGCTAAAAAAAACAGCATTGTTGTTCTGCTATTCATTTAGCTATTTGTTGATTAGCCCTGGCAGAGCTAGCAAAAATATGAAGAGCAAGACACGAAATATGTGTCAAGTGAGCAGCGTGACATCAATCTTTGTGATACATCATCATATTTACATTTTTTGTACAATATGAGTGATTTACTTTTGTACTTGATCAAACCTCAGCTCTCCTCCTCTGCACTTCTAACAGCAGCGCGACACGTCTTCCCCCCCTCCATTACAGGCTGAGTGGCATGGTCGATCGTACCCCAATTAGGGGGCGGGGTTGCAATTTTGAGCTATGTGCTTCGAATATTGTGTGTAGTTTTTGTATTTTTTGTTTTATTTTTTGTTTTGTCAGTTATGAAAAAATAAACACCCCTACACCCCCCCCAACCCCTGCTCTGCCGATACTTGGGGGCCCCCTTAGGTAGCTGGGGCCCCATGCAGGCTGTGTACCTTGCGTATGGACAGCTGCGGCGGTGTGTGAGGAACAGACAGGTTAATAGCACAGGTATAGAGAAACTGATCTTTGTTACGTCACTTTAAAGGGACAAAGGCAGGTTACTATAATCCATCCACAATCCATGTTAAAACCCATCAATCCTCTTCTTTGTTCAAATCTGTTATCCATAAGCAGGACCAGCCTTGAGCTGCATGGTGCTCTAGGCGAAGAAGGATTTTGGCGCCCCCTACTGCCCAGAACAGAAACAATGTAACTCAATAACTGGATCACATTGCAAAAAATATTTATTTATACTAAAATGAACAGTAGAGATGATAGATATTTAATTATCATTTATTTTGCTCCTTACATGAGATGAATGGTGTGTCCAACAGTTTGTTCAAAAAAAAAAAAGGAGAATTTGGCACCCCCTCCAGCAGAGGGGCCCTAGGCAACTGCCTAGTCTGCCTATGCACAGAACCGGCCCTGTCCACAAGCCAACATCCAAGTAAAGATAGGTGCTTGTCATTACCTGTGTGGACTTGAGTCAACTCACACGAATCCAACATAGGAGCAGATAGAGTCGTGGTCCAAATGGAATGAGATCCAAATTCAGGTATGCACAGTAAGAAGAATCCATGATGGGTCAGACACAAAACAAGGCAGTATGTAGCAAAGGTTTGTGCACTCTGTGATAAACAATACTTAACAGTAGAAAGGTGCTGGAACGTAGTTGGCAGTCTAACTCTGTCAGACTGCAGCTTATATAGGGCGTGAACGATGAGCTGCAGAGTCAGAACCACAGAACTGGACAGGTAAGACAGATCACACTGGTTTTATTCCTTTTGAGTATTTCTTGATGGTTTTTTCTTCTGGAAATATTTTCTAAATACTTTTCTTCTGATTTGGGTGCTGTGCTGATCGAGTTTTTTTGCTGGATTTGTCACTTTTTTGCCACTTGTTATGATGCGTAACCATGGCAACAAGAGACTTGTTTACAAGTAAGAGCAGCTAACTGACATTTCTAAGGCTGAAATAATCCTTAAATTGAAACTCTGGATCCCTGATGAGCTCAAAAGAAGAAGACGCAAAGTGAAGAGAGAGAAAGAGGAAGTTTAAACCTTCACTTCCATCAGTCATATTGACAAATGTGAGATCTCTTTGCTAACAAAATGGATGAACTTGAAACTCTGTTGAAATGCAGCATCATGTGTTTCACTGAGACATGGCTAAAGGGACATATCCTGGACTCCAGTGTGTCTCTGTCTGGGTTTCAAACAATACGGACAGACAGAGATTTGAAGAGGAGCGAAAAAAGAAGAGGAGTTTGTCAGCTGATCACATCTGCAGTTACCTGTTGGGGGCGGAGCATCAGAGTATGTGACACGAGGAGGCTGAACAGATTGATAAGGAGGACTGATTCTGTCCTGGAGACTGAACTGGAGTCTCTTGAGTTGATTGTCCAAAGGAGGATGAAGAACATGATGGAAAACCCTCATCATCCTCTTCAGAACACAGTAACTCAACAACAGAGTGTCTTCAGTCAGAAGATTCTTCATAATCTGCTGCAGCACAGAACGCTACAGGAGATCCTTCCTGTCCACAGCCAGAACTCTCTATGGCTCCCTGAAGAATAACTGAGCTACAACAACACTTGAATTTCCCTTTGGGGATTAATAAAGTATTTTTGATTTTTTGATTTTGATTGATTATTAATGACAGACTTAACAAAACACAAACAAGCAGCTCTGACCTGAATTCATGATGGTAGGTTTATGTTTTTGAAACAGAGCCCAATCTTTAAACAGTAAACAGACATCTAATTAAATTCCTTACTTGGGCTGCGAGTGTTAGACATCAAGGCAAGGCCATCTCTTCCTCAGTGTGCTTTGAAACAATCCCCAGGATGATGAAATTCAGACCACAAAGCTGATTTTTAACCTATTTTCTTTCTTTTCAACACTTTAATTGTCTCAGTTCATTATTTCCCTGTATCTCTCAAGAACTTCAACTGCATCTGAAGTTATCCATATCAAGATTCTAAAAGATTAACAATTTAATATTTATCGTATCAGACATAGTGGGGAGCCATTTATAACGTTGTTTTTCTTTTTGTCAGTATAGCCTTCCATTTGCAGGCAGCTGTTTGATTGGAGGACTGAAGGCTGACTGAGGATTTCGGTAATCCCACCACAGTTGTTTGAAGCTAAATCAAAATATAGCAACGTCTTTGTGATTTAAATTAAAAGATCAAATTTCTTGGATCAGATTATTTCTGCCATTTGTATTTTTGTAATGAAAAGAGGCTTCAATCTGCCTTTTGGATGAAGCTTAGTCTTGACCTGACATTACACAGCACTATTTGCTTTATATTATGTGAGTGAAGGCATTTGGGATCTCTTCTTATTCTCTCATCTCATCAGAGCAGCTCTGTGTCCCACCCATCCGGTGACTTTCCACCGCCCTTGAATTTTTGGAGATGCTAGGGAGCCGTGGGTCTCCATGGTAACAGCATTACTACATCACATTTCTCCAGCTGCTGTCGTCAAGCTGGTGTTTGGCCAAGCTCTGCAGTGGTCCAACAGTGACTACACAGATTTATTACACACACAGGGCTGCTCCAGCCAAAACCTGACGCTGAACTCTTTCAGCTACAGGAGCGTGACCAAATGTTCCCACATGTCAAGGTTCTACTCGGTATCTGAATCATATCATTTTATCTTAAACGCAGAAAGTAAGAACAGGAAAACAAAAGTCTAATTTGTTCATCTATTTGCATCTTTCCATTCAGAGTCCAAACGCTAAGAGAAAATTATGAAAAATAAATTAATATGTAATCAGTTTAAAGGTTGGATGCAAAAAAATTGGAAGTTTTAAGAATGTTTACTTTAAAACAGGGGTATCAAACTCCAGGCCTCGAGGGCCACTATCCTGCATGTTTTAGAGGTGTCCCTGTTTCTACACACCTGATTTAAATCCTCTGCATTTCAGCAAATCCTGCAGAAGCGTGTTGATGATTCATTCATCTGAATCAGGTGTGTAGAAGCAGAGAAACATGTAGGATAGTGGCCCTCGATGCCTGGAGTTGGTGTGTCCAGGGTTGGTCTGGGGCAGGCACAGGCTCCCTTCCAATTAAACTGGTCGCCCCAGGTGCCCCCCACCAAGCTGAGACAATCAAATTTAACCAAACATCAAATATAAGATGACGTATTCTCAGTGAAGCTCAGATGTCCAAGTGTAAGTGAATGCAACACCTGCTGCTCTATGAGAACATGGTATTTAAAGGTGTGATGACATCACTGTTTAAACTGGCGTAAAGCTATTTCATGTAGTAGATATGCCCGCATATGTCAACTCACAAAAGAATTTGATTAAAAAACTAACAGGGCGGGGGTGTACGGGCAGGTCAGAATCCTCTTCTCAGCAACACGGTTCCTTTCGTTAATGATATGTGGGTCTCCCTGGCTGACTTCGCTCTGATTGGCTACAACCATTGCCCGCAGCAAGCCTTTCTTCTCGGCTCCGTCAACAGTCCAGTAACATGGCGAGTGGACGTTTACAACCGTATATGTTCGAGCCTGAAACGTCTTCTGAGGAAGACGGAGGGGTGAACACATAAAACTCAACTAATCACATGAGCGAATAAACAGTGCTGTCAGATGTTATCAATGAAAATAGATTCACAATATGGTATGATAAACCTGTTGCTCACGGACATTGTTGCTAGAGCGGCTATCACATGCTAGCATCATGAACTCTTCAGACCACGAACAAACGTTTATCAGGCAAGGCAGCATTTTATTAAATAAATAAACTTACAGGTATTGACGATGTGGTCGCCTCCTTCAGGGTTGGTAAAGAATTTTTAATTAAAATCAGTTTCTTTGACAATCCCAACTTGAATTCACCCAAGTTATGGAAGCAGTCCTCCATGAAGTGAGCTGAACATATTTTCTAATTGAGGTTATAACTGCGCGGCACTTCTCCATAAATGAACTTCAGCCACTCTTCTCTTTTTTTTCATCCTTCGGGAGTGAGTGTAAACTTCCAGCATGGGTTGAGCATCCTTGGACACAACAGGTCCCCGTTTGCGTAGCCATCTCTTCTCAAGAGCAGCAGCACAAGCTAGCGCAACGCAGCTAACGGTGTATGGGCTGGGGGTGGGGGGTGGGGGGTTGGACTGTTTACTTCACTGTGCACTTTTATTGGACGAAATACGTAGGATGAAATGCCACGTAGGAAAAAATGGTGCTTTCCGATTCAACCGTTTTTTAAATATGAAACAAAGCGGACCGCCCACAAACGGGAACTTTGATACTCGCTTTGGACGTTCACACGGCCTCATCAGTGCACAACACATCATGATATACCCCAAAAACCTCAAAAAAGTGCATTTTGATGTCATAACCCCTTTAACCTCCAGTAATTTTAAGATTAATATTGAAAGCCTCTAAAAATATAATAATGATCCAGGGTCATTAACATGCAAAAAATATTATACTCATCTGTCAAATGTTAAAATTGGTCATATTTTAAATTTAAAATCTTGTTTGCCCAAAACATTTTTTGTATGTTTCGCATATGTCAGTGTAAATACAATGCAAATATTTCTGTCCCTGAATGTTGAATTAACACTGGCAAGCTTTTAATTGGACTTTTTGTTCATTATTTATCAATGTAATGTCTCAAGACTTAAAACATCACTCTAATAAGGGTTAAACACACACTCAGCTGATCATTAAATACTTTAATCATTGATAATAGTTTATGAACGTGTACCACTGGCATTGTTCTTTGACAGATTTTGATTTTATTTTGGTTAATGGTAGCCATTTAATTTATGATAAACAGTTTCAAAATTTTTAATGAGCCATTTACATGTTCCACCCTTTTCTAAATTTGTGAACCTATCAACACACCCACACAGGAACCAGCAAACACCTCTCACGTGAGGCCACAACAAGTTAATGTACGGTAACAATGAGAAAGAAAACAGAAATTAAAAGCTGTAAATATCTCCTTTTTTCAGGTGAATAATAGAGTCAGTGTGTTTCTTCTTCAGTGTGTGTCTTCTGTCTGTTTGTGTTTAGTGTTTACCACAACTTTTTATTTTTTAGTTCTCTCCCGTGAACATGTTTTTGCCCTTAGTCCAAGCTTCCCCATTTGTATTTAGTTTCTCCTTAGTTACGTGTGTGTGTGTTCTATTTTATTCTGACCTATTGGCCTGAGTTTAGTCTATGCTCTTATTTCTATGTATATCCTGGTGTACCGAATCAGTATAATACATACAGTAATGTTCTGTTTAGTTCCATCTATCCTGTTAATTACGTTATTATTATTTTTAAGTTTGATTTTTTTTTTTGCTTTAAAGGAACTTAAGGCAGCTTTACAAAATCTGACTCAGTGCTGCCGCGACAGGCGCTGTGGCTAACTGCAGCCACCAGCCAAGCCGGCACGGGAGCGCGCACAGACACTTTACAGACTGTTCGTCTTCACAGCACTGCACCGGGGAGGCTAACATACTTCACGTCAGGTCTCTCCACTCTGTTATTTGATTTGATCTCATCATTTTCATACTGTATCAGGCTCTAAACACGACTTATAATGTTTTCTCACCTGGTCACAAGGAAATGAGCCATGTCAGCATCCGTTTTCACTCCCAAATGCAGCTGAAGTTCCCTCCATGAACCGAACGCATATCCAATATTTATGCGGGTGCCTGCCCGGCTTCGGTCATATTTTTTTTAGACTCACGAGATGCCGCTGATAAAGTCTTTTTTTTCTTCGTGGTGCCACTTTTTTGGGGGGTGAGAGTGGATGCAGGTCGTTGCAGAAACATCCATAAGTATACCTTCAGTGTTTGAATCCGAGTCCACGGCGGCCATGTACTTCCTGTTCAAGAGCTGTCGGCAACGCGCATGCAGCGTCAATTTACGTCACATCCCTACAACTGCGCGGGAAATTCGGACGTCGAACTGCAGCGCATTATGTAGCACACAGCGTTTCCAAGGCAACAGACATATATGCGGATGGCCTCGTTATTTTGGGTTTTTAATGCTTCATGACCCATTAGCATTGAATAAACTGGAAATGCATGTGTAGTTTTTCACAAATCTTGCCTTAAGTCCCTTTAACATTTATTTTCACTCCAGTTATTTTGTGTTTTGTGTGTACACGCCTCTCCCTCACTTAGCCCTGTTATTTGGTTCATGTATTTCACTCATTCTTTTGTTAGTTAGACTCACTTCCTGCACCTGTGTCACCTCTTATTTAAGCATCTCTGTGTCTCTTGCTGTTGTTACTCATTATCTGGTACCTGTTGGTCTGTTATTCTGTCAGTTTATGCTTTGTGGATTTTGAGTATTGGACTATTCCTGGACGCTGCCTCTGCCTGCCCCCTTATTGGCCAGGGTACTCGACCTCAGTTTGGACTTTGACCCTGACTCTGCTGCTCGCTCGCTCCCTCAGCTGACTGTAAAGCTGGATTCATACTAATGCAGCGCCGACGTGTCGGAGACACGCACCGCCATGATACGACATCGTATGGGCTCTCCAACTGCCTCGGATGGTCGGTTGGAGTCACGCTCTGTTTAACTTTCCGACGGCCGCGTCGGATGACACATGTCTGTGATTGGGCAGCCAAACAACCCAACATCATTTCCGGCACAACGTAGCTTCCCTTTTGTAAACAGCGCGAGTGTTGACAGTCTTGAAGACAAATTTGTCCACATTAAAAGAGGTCTGAAGGGCAGCAGTGGCGATGCAGGTGGCCGTAAAGTCCCTGTTTTTTATTTGTTCCTCTTATGGTTGGAACCACACATAAAGAACCGGGAGATCTCTAAGTAAGGAACACGCCTCCTGCTGTCCTGGAGGAGAATTTCTTTGCAACAGGGTCGAGGTAGTATGAACAGAAACTGGCTCCGTCAGTACGCCGCCGTGTGGGAGAACATTTACCTTTGTGTTAGTATGAATCCAGATTAAGTCATCTCAGAATACTTTCACTCTCATCCTGCTCTGTTTTTGCTGCATGAACCCATTGCTCCTGTCACTAAATCATATTTACTATTCAGATTCTACAATCAACTCTTTTAAGTTCACCACACCTGGCTGGCCTTTAGTCTATCTCTCTGCATTGGGGTTCAATTTATAACAAAACGCTACAGATGACATCAATGTTTCAGGTAGGTTATTCACAGATTCTTCTGCAGGAGAGGAAATCAGACATCAGAGCAGAAACAACTGGAATTTAAGCGGGAGAAACTTTGTCAATGATGATATCAACATGGAGACGAGGCAGTTAATCATATCCAAAAAAACCGTCCTGGGTCAAAACACAGGCGATCAAAATTCTTTAAGTCATTTACAGATCCAAATCCAATAAGGGTCAGACAAAAGCAGACATCAAATCAGGCAGAAACAGGTTGGTACACTCTATAATCAGATCTCCATGACAAGGATTGCTGTGGCACAAGGACAAGACAGAGCAGAGCTCAAATACAAACCCATGATGCTTGATTGACAGATACAAGTGAGCAGCAGGAGGCGTAATGACAGAGCAGGACATGGATGTGAGTCGAAGGTTATAAACATGACAGGATGAAAAAAAAAAGTGACATGAATCAGCATAAAAAAGACTGAACAAAGTAAATGAAGGCATAAACATGAAGAACGGGCAGAAAGGAAGTCCAGTTTCCTTCTATTCAGTCCTTTGGGATTAACACTCGGGAATCGAAAGAGCATGTCTTAACTTGCAAGGAAACACCTATTTTAAAAAGCCTGTCGGTTCAGTTCTGGATCAAGATGAAAATCAGAAGAGAATCAAAGAGTCTGTAAAGGATGAAGAAGGAGGTCAACATCCAAAGCACAAACATCACGCCAACTCATCTTTCACACATGATGAAAGCACAAACATGGCCGCCACTGGAACTGGAGCAGAAGTGTTTATCCACGGTGTTACTGCACAGAGAATCAGAGGAGCTACTTTTTGTTGATGTTGTGATAAATTACAAATATACGATAAAACCAAACTCTAAATGCAAAGAAATGTTGTACGTTTATTGACCCAGACAGTCGACATTAACCTGACCCAACATTTGTGTTAAAATTAGATTTTATATGAACCCAAAAAACAACAACTAAAAACTGAAAATATACTCCTAAAATAGTTCTTCTGTATTATTCATTTCTGGTTTGTTAGTTTAAAAAGGTTTTGATGGTGTAAAACTACAACATTGCAGTAATTGTTTTACTTCCTGGATGCTTATAAGAAGCAGACTGTTATACCTGGTAAAAGCTTTTCGTAAATACAGAGTAATTTTTAAAAAATCAAAACCAAACACAGTGATTTAAATGTTTCAGACAGACATATCTAATATGCAAATATAAAAAATCTAATAATGGCAGATAACTGAAATTTGTGGCTCGGTGCCTCTGAGACTCTATAACCCAATTTGCCTTTTGCTTTGGGGAAGGTTAGTTCTTAAAACGCTCCATGCTGTTTAAATGGGGTTAAGTGTCTGTGTTAACCTATTTTCCAGTCCCTATGGGTGTGTGTGATAGATGGCTGTATTAAAGCAAAAATATCCACTGATGGCTTTGACATGCACATATGGGGAATAAGGTGGTGACCAGTAACAGAATTCACAGCAGCAGGCTTGTGATTTGCATGGAATAAGCAGGCATGAGGTTTTTATTTGTACAGAAATATTTAAAAGTCACTAAATCCCCCAAGTTAGCCGTATGTCTTCAAGCAGGACAACGTACCCCAGAGTGTGCTTCTTGCTTCAGCTGAGGTCAGAGAGACCTGACCTGGAAAAAGCAGTTCATACCTTCATCAGCTCACGTTTGGATTACTGCAACGCCCTTTATATTGGATTGAGCCAAACTTCACTGCGCTGTCTTCAACTTGTGCAAAATGCGGCAGTCCGGTTCCTCACCTGCACCCGTAAACGTGCCACATCACTCCTGTTCTGTACTCTCTACACTGGCTCCCCATTGACTACAGAATCCAATATAAAGTACTGCTGTTTGTTTTCTGTTCTGTTCATGGCCTAGCACCATTATATCATGTGCAGGGCAGGTATGGTGTGAGCATGTGCAACATGCTCACACCATACCTGCCCTGCAGAGCTTTACGTTCTGCTGACCAACACCTGCTGATGGTCCCACGGTCCAGATATAAACAATGGGGTGATCGTGCCTTCGCTGGGGTCGGACCAAAGCTCTGGAACTCTTTGCCTTTTGAACTACGTTCCATCACAACTCTCTCCTTGTTTAAGACCAGATTGAAACATCACTTGTTTAAATTAGCTTTTAAATGTTGAGTGTCGTGTCACTTGGAAACTGTTTTTTAGTTATTTTTGTGGATTTTATCTGCTTCAATGTATCTCTTGCTTTTTAACCTTGTTTTTGCTGTTCAGCACTTTGGGCAACCTACGGTTGTTGTATAGCGCTTTTATGAATAAAGATTGATTGATTGATTGATTGATTGATTGATTGATTGATTGATTGATTGATTGATTGATTGATTGATTGATTGATTGATTGATTGATTGATTGATTGATTGATTGATTGATTGATTGATTGATTGATTGATTGGTTGGTTGGTTGGTTGACTGACTCTCATCCCTTTGACTTTGCTTCTCGGCCATTGAAATTCAGCATGTGTGCAGAACGTCACAGAGACCCTGGAGTCTCACTGAGGGAGGATGGATGAGATGGCCATCAGGTGAGCTGTGACTGGAATGAGAATAAAGTAAAAAAGAGGAAATAAGAAAACCCCCGGTGAGTCACCTACTTGTCGCTGTTGAAAAGCTTCATCAATGTGACTTTTAGTGGCGTGAATATAAAAACATATCAAACCTCTATAAATTTAAACCATGACCTTCTTGCTCCTGCCTGTCACAGGAACACCTTAGCATTTCTAAAATAAGATTCAGGATGTCAGCAAATCAGCAGACTAGCATGAACGAAAATTAAAAATGTATAAATTCTTTGGAGATGGTGTGTAATTCAGCAGAATGGGAGATAATGTCTACACAGATGGGCTCATGTGCAGCAGGGGAGAAGTTTGGAAAAATTAGACAGTTTTATATTTCAAGTGGAAGTTATTCTGAGTGATGAAAAGCAGTTAGTGTTTACCTTGTCGCGAAGAGGAGATGATAGCCCTGTCAAAACAAATCTCTGGGTTTTTATTTTTCCGTGTGTTTTTGTTTTTCTCTTGAGATTTGTCTGCTGGAATCACTGAAGTCCTAAATTATTGTTGCAGTCACTGTTGATGGGTCTTTGAATGGCCCTAATTTGGAAACAGTAAATAATTCAGACCAGATTGAGAGCTAGCAACTTTTCACATCACTGGATTTCTGCTGTCTTAAAACGTCTTAATCTCTAAATTTCACAGCAGCTCTCATGAGTGTTTTTATCAACCTTTAGAAATGGTTAACTTACAGTAGTGTAGGTTTATGAAATGGTGTTTACATGAACATTTGATCACTTTTGATATTACATTCATTTTAAATTGACAGAACCTGTTGTGACTCAACAATCTGGTCTGAGCTAATCTCTAATTCTTAAAGAGGTCCTTCCATTAAAAACAGTTTTTCTGAGGTTTCTGTTGAATATTTTAGCTCCACAGGTGTTCTTACCTTCATAGTGGGTGTGAAAACAGGTCAACAACTTCTCTTTCAATTTTTATCTCTCAAACTATGCAGGCGTGATAAAACCCGAGTTCTCCCGAGCTCAAACGGCCTGTACTTGTTCCATCACAACTCCTTAGTTCGTTAGTATTCATCAGCTCCCGCAGTTGAAACCACACCTAGCATGCTGCTGGCTAAAAGCTGTTAGCATAACGTTGCAAACAGGAAGACACGATGTCTGACGTTGCCATGCACAGTGGGGCAGGAAACAGTATAACTTGCTCTCATAGGTTAGTTTGTTAACCAATCAGAGTCCAGCAAATTCGAATAATGATTATGAACGAGCTGCTGACGAAGCAGCCTGACGGAAGGAGCTGGAACCAGACGAATTTTAATGCAGACAGATTGAAAAGTCTGTTAATCAGTGTTTCCTGATGTTTTTTAGATATAAAATGTTTCATATGGTTAATACTTAAGAAATAACCACAAAGTCCTATAATTTGTATGAAATGGCCTCTTTAAAACTGAACTTTATACAAGTAAAATTTAGATCTAAACTATCTACAAGTTATAACTATTCTCATATTATTCATGACAAAACTTCATAATAAATATCTTACACTGAGCTCTTTGGTGAATTGGATATCTTTTAGTTTTGTTTCAGGTTTGGACTTTTGTTTTAACAGTTTATAAGATCTGACTCATCTTTCCTCTGCAGTTCATCAATATGCCCCAGCTGTTGTTGTTACTCATTAATTAGCTGGATTTGACTTTGCAGAATTGCTGACTTTAGTTTTTTGCCTTGCTATTTTAGTTGAATTGTTAATTAATTCTTATGGGGATAAACTATAAAATGTTTGTAGCAAATGTTTCACTCATGTTGAAACTGCTGTTTTGTTTTGTATATGACTCATCAGCAACAATATTTTTTCCTCTGTGGACCAAGAGACATGTTGTTTTTTTTTAAATTCAGTTTGAATTAAATTAATTAAAAACTCTACTGTGTCCTTCCACTCTCAGGTCACCCAGTTTGTACCAAGAGCAGCTCTGAGTTGACAAAAATATATTAAATTGTTCATTGAAATTGCCTCAATTTTTTTTTTCACAGCTCGCTCACAGTAATGAACCTTAAATACGGCGCTGATATTATGTCCTGAGTCATAGACCTCAGAGAACACACAGGCTGCTACAGTCATGTGGCTCGATCTGACTGACTGATGTTTATGCAGCAGAAAAGCTTAGATTTAAAATGAAAATTAAAAATAAAAGAAAATGTGTTGTTGAGTTATTAAAAAATGGGTTCAGCTCTTACTTGTTATCCTTCTCATTTATGCACTTTCAATAAACAGAGCAGCTCTTCTTAGATGCAACAACATTTGAGTGGAAATGTCCTAACAAGTTTTTAACACTATCATGACGAACTCTGCAGTCCAGATGGGTAACATCAGAATCAGAATCATTTGCATAATACAAGGAATTTGATTTGCAAGAGATGCTTAGTCACATGACTTCCAAGGCAGCCATTTTCCTCTGGCGCCATTTGAGGATAGAAGAGGAGAAGAAATCCTTCTCACCCAGTGCCCTCAGAGGCACTGTATGAGGTTACAAAAAACACCTCAGCAGGTAATACACAAAATATCACATGACATCGGGAGGACATCAGAGGGAAATGATTACAATGTGTGCAGTGTGAGTGTGTAAGAGAATTTTGTCCTGTTTGCATTGAACAAATCAAACTCAGAAGTTCACCAAGATGTCGTAGCACCTGTATAAACATCAACTGTCCTTGAGCTGATAAGCTCTCTTCCACAGGTACATGAGGGGATGGGGGGGGGGTTACCAAGCCCAATAGGATAAGACAGATTAGGACAGGCTGCAGAATTGCAGACAACCTTGAGTCTCTCTGGTCCCTCGATGGTGAATCCTAAACAATCAAATCACAGTTAATCTTTCATTTCTCCTCACCGATCCAAATCTGCAACTTCTTCAAGTTTGTACCAATCTCTGCAGTTCGATCTAAGACCGTGCCCAGCCTGTTCTGTTCCAGAATCACATCCAGTTTGCGGTGCCAGACACGACACAACCAACTCGTGGTTTTAGAGTTTGTCAATATACCAGATAACTGCCAGCTCAATCAGCAGAAATACCAATATCAATAATCTAAATATGCAAATATCCTCCACATCCTTGATCGACAACACAGAGAGGCAAACTATTTTCCACTCACCCCACATGTAATTATGTTTCCATATAATTTTTATGAGAAATTTAACATGATAAATACAACGAATTATTACTCAGAAAACGAAACAAAAAGAAAATATGTAAGTCAGTCATGAATATGCTTGATGTGTTTCAGAATACTTTGTCTGATAGTCACGCTCTTACTTCCTTTCCTTGTTCAAGTAATCTCACATTCATCTGAAAGTCAATTACAAACGTGGAGGTTCAATAATTGCTTTGTTCTTTATGGAGAATAGAAACTAATAATTATACCAAGGCCTCAAAATCCAATTTTCTCTGTATTAATCTATATCAAATTGACTGACTTCCAGTCAGGTGGGCTCTTTCATTCCTGACATCACATCATTGGTTTATTTTACTTTTGTCCTGAAATTACAGCAGTGATGTGCTAATGAATATTAAATAGTTCACACTATCACTGAGAATCACTGCAGTTTTTTCTTACAGGATATTTGATGCCATCAGTTTGCAGACTGAACGTGCCAACATCCTCACTCCTCGGTGTTTCAGATGATACAGCGATGCTCGCTGATGTTATAGAGATATGGGTTAAACTGGAGTTTTTAATGTGTTGCTCATCTTTACTAATGCACACAGAGAAATGAGACCTGTTATATTAGAGGTCTAGCAGCACAGGATTGTACAGAGCTCAGCAGTCGGCTGCTATTTAAGCCTCTCTTCCTCTTCTCCTCAAAGCACAGCCAAAGTGACAGAATCGTCTGAAGCACAGGAAGCTTTTAATTGAAAGACTTTCACCGGAAATGTCCTAAATAAACTCTGGTTTCATATTATACAGAAATCTGTTTTCTTCAATTTTCTGTGATAGAAAGCCGTTCTCTTTTTTAATGTTACTGTTTGTGTTGTTGCCTCAAAGATCAATAAGGATGTCAGCTGAAAAGATGAATGTACAGTGAATTATTATAAATTCATTAAAATGCTTTGATTTCAGGAAAAAAAAAACATTAGGCCACCCAATCATCTGATGCATTTGAGCGATCCTGAAAAAAGATGAATCAAAACGCGCAAAATAAATCTGCACCCATCTGTTCCCATTTAATGGTTAAAATGTTTATGTTATTAAATGTTTTCTAATCTTTTCGTCAGGTTAAGGCTGAGTTCATATGAGTTCACAAGTGCTGTTTTGAATAAAAGTTTTTGTGATATGATGATGATGATAAAGATGGGGAGGAAGCCAAAGTTTTACATTTTTAAAGAGGCCATTTCATACAAATTTCAGGACTTTGTGGTTATTTCTTAAGTATTAACCTGTAATATGAAACATTTTATGTCTAAAAATGTTAGGAAACACTGATTAACAGACCTTTCAATCTGTCTGAATCAAAATTTGGGTGGTTCCGGCTCCTTCCATCTGGCCTCGAGCAGCAGCTTGTTCATATTCATTATTCAAATTTACTGGACTCAGATTGGTTAACAAACTAGCCTATGAGAGCAAGGTATACTGTTTCCTGCCCCACTGCGCATTGCAACGTCACACGTTCTCTCTTCCTGTTTGCTACGTCTTATGCTAACAGCTTTTAGCCAGCAGCATGCTAGGCGTGGTTTCAACTGCAGGAGCTGCCGAATACTAACAAACAAAGGATTTGTGATGAAACAGATACAGGCCGTTCGAACTCGGGAGGACTCGGGTTTTATCACCACCTGTGTAGTTTGAGAGATTAAAACTGAAAGAGAAGTTGTTGACCTGTTTTCACACCCACTATGAAGGTAAGAACACCTGTGGAGCTAAAATATTCAACAGAAACCTCAGAAAAACAGTTTTTAATGGAAGGGCCTCTTTAACAGTCTGAATAAGGATGCAGCACTTACAGGGTGTACAGAGCAGGCAGAGGCAGAGTTGTAGTTCAGAAAACAGGACCTTCCGGACCAGGAACAGGTGAAGGAGAACCACACATTGTGATGTCCTCAGTCTCAGGAGTGGGTGAAGGGACGTCACTGACTGTGACAAAAACAAGGGGATATAAAAGCTGAATTGATGGAAGGAGGTTAGATCCCACCATACCATTTAGTTCCGGATGGGCAGTAGAAGACTGTCTTATCTGCATCAACATTCAGTCTGCATTCTGTATATGAGTTTAGGCTTTAACCTAAAAACATTTACATGAAAGGGATAAAACTTTTGCTGTAACATGCTGGTGATGTAATTCCTGTATGTCTTGATTTTGATTATGGCAAATCGAGACATAAAAATCTTGACCTGTTTTTTGTGTGTGAGGGCTGCGTTGTTGAGCTGAGGGCTGCGTGACAGGAAGAAGGTGGTTGTCCTCTGAGGGACTAGGGGAGGATCAGCTGCTAATTGTCTCTGCCGCTGTTAGTCGTACTCTGAATACTGCGGCTGACTCGTTCCTATTCCAGATGTCTTTGTGCTTTGGGCAGTAATGAAACAGAAGCTCCCTTGTGACGAAATCTGAGCAAGATAGATACTTTTTTAGATTTTCTTTCTTTCCAGACTGCTTAACTGTTTTCTCTGTCTGGGATCATTTTATATTCATGCTACTGTATTCTAATCTAAGGATTTATTTTCATCTTGAGGTGTATGTGTTTGTTGGTGTGTAAGTATCCCCATTTTTCAGGACTCTAAATTGCATGTCACCACTCACATCAGTTTTTATGCTTCCCCCTTTTCATCCATTAAAGCTGCTATACTTAATTTGCATAACAAATTAGCTTAACATATTTTTTTCATGCCCATTAAAAACGTTTTCACACAGCATGGAGAAAAATATGTTGTGAAGATTAAAAAATAAATAAATAAAATAAAATAATTAAGTGGTTCTCCTGTATTTGTCTAAAAACATCAACCAATCAAATGGTTCGGTCCAAAAGGAATGATTGGACAGTCTCTCCAGCCATAGAGACTTCCGTATTTATTTGGATTCTGTGCTCCTAAAAAACGGAGACATATTACCGCAGCACACCACTGCTGGGAGTGTTCGCCGCTCTACCATGTCACAGCAGGAGAAACAGCCGTCAGGCTGGTTCCTCGTCAGGTTCAGGACAAAGTAACAATTAATGTCAGTTGTTTGTTGTTATATTGTTTTCACTTACCGGTGATTCCGCCATGTTACGGTACTTGAATGAACTGCGGACTAGTGTCTTGCACTCGGTTGTCTTCTGGGGCTACGCGTGTTTCCAAACCTGGGGGGGCGTGGCTTAGGAATTCTACCCAACGGGAGGGGCTGAGAGTTCTGTGACTTTGTTGACAGTCTAAGCTAGGTAATTTGAAATCAGGGATATCAGCTTTAATTCGTTTTTTTCTTCTGCAGTAAAAGATTTTTGGACATGTGTTTAATAAAAAATGGTAAAAACAGCTGAAACAAATATTACATGTTCATTGTGACGCTGCCCAAAAAGCCTGATAACATATCTGACTGAATTAATTTGTTTTCCCTTCACATCAGCAGGCAAGAGATGATCCACCTTTTTCTTTGTATGAAATACATGAACTGAAAAAAATTTCAAAACTGAAAATTCATCTCCACATCTTTTAAGATTGTTTTTGTTATTATTGTTTAGTAATGTAAAACAGGTTCATCTTTTTGGGGCATGATGAATTGTTCCCAGCTCTCCTCTGCAGAGAACATAATGTTATTTTACTTACACTAAAGGCTTTCTGTGAAATGCATCTGCATTGCCCTGATTCAGCGAATAATACTAAATGTTTCTGAATGTATTCTGGCTGCCTCACTTGCTGTATTGCAGTTGAGTTGCATTTGAATGACTCAGCAGAATTCATTCTCTGGCTTCCTTTGCAACCCTCCTGATATTTGCGGGCCACTGTAATTGTGCACACTGTCAAACTGGGTCCATTTTTTCATGTTTTTGTTTACATGGTAAATCCAGCAGTGTGATTTGCAGCACACAAAGTCCCCCCCCCCTCCGCCAACACCAAGATTTCCTTTTTGCAATATTTTTTAGGTAAATGTATGACTTCCACAGTCTGACCATTTTGGCATAATGTGACTATAGACTTTCATAACATTTAATAGAGTTGATTTGCGGTGCCTCTTTTGATACTAACTCTGGAGATTTATTGTGACAGAGCTGGAAGAAGATGACAGCAGCAAAGAAAAAAAAACACTTAAATTCTTCTCATACTGCTTATGCAATCATGGAAAAGAAATGACGAACTTCTGCAGACACTTTAAAATAAAACTTTGTGCACTATGGAAAATTAGCTACATTTGTGTTTTTCATCAGCCGATACTTGCAGCTTAAATCTTTTATTATACACAATAATACAGTTTCCGAGACAAAAGAATAAAACACACTTTGTGTATTTTTGTTTTGTTTTTTGTCATAAAAGAAGTGACTGGTGTTTTCAGGGTTCATTGTTACTTAATTCACAGAATCTTGATGAATTGTTGTTTTGATGTCCTCGTCCTTTCACATAGTTTTTTTTTTCTTTCAGATGCTTATGACATCAAAAGGAGTAGTTAACCAGGATTTAGGGATTTATGGCCCTTTGATTGGTCTTAAAATGCAATAAGATTGAATAAAAACACAGTTATAAATTACTATTTAAAAAGCTGCTTTGTGGACTCTAATATCCAAACTAAAAATCTTTTACTGTATTTTTAAACTCTTCGGCAGACAGAATTGCCACAAAAACGTTAATCAGGCTGGTGTCACGGGCTCAGTCAGTTTGGTGACCCACATTGCAGGGACTCAGACTCAGACAACTCTCAGGTGCAAAAGTGAAAGGTTTATTTACAATGATATATACAGTGCGTGAATGTGCTCGGTGGTCAGGTGCGTCAGGGGAAGTCTCAGCACTGTAAAAGAGAAAGCGGTTAGTTCCAAATCCTAATATGTAGATCCTGGTGATTGTGAAAAGTCTGGTGAGGTGGAACTCACGGAGTTGTGTTGGAAGCTGAGCTTGGAGGGAGGGCAGGTCCAGTGTTGTGCTGTGCAGGGAGTTGGTGAGTCCAGGGTCGGGTGAGGAGGCTGGAGGGAGACAGACGGTGGCTCCAGGCGATCATACACTGGACGCGAAGAAATCCTCGGAGCTCGAGGAGCAGGGTGAATAATCCTGGAGAGAGCAGGGTTAATGCGCACAGAGTAACATCCAGAATGTTTCTCCAAAAACACAAAAATCTCAAAAATCTCAAAAAGCTCAGAAAACTCAGACAGACTACACTCGGAAACACTAGAAATAAGTTCAAGGATTTGGCACAAGGGAAGCTACCATTCAGGTCAACAACCAGGCGAAGACTGAACATCTTCCTCAGGCTTAAGTAGTCCCTGCTCCTCATTAGTGCAGATCGCCACCAGGTGATGTCAATCTGCCTCACTCTCCAGCGTAGATCCTCACTGCAAGCAGATAACTCACCCGACACAGAAAAAACACAGCACACACAAACACTGAACCTGACATTACCCCCCCCTCAACGACCGCCACCTGGCGGTAAGGCACGAGAAGCCTCAAAATCACGAATAAGCTGAGGGTCTTCAATAAAGGAGGCCGGCACCCAGGACCTTTCCTCGGGGCCGTAGCCCTCCCAGGACACGAGATACTGCCGGCCCCTTCCTCGTCTGCGGACGTCCAGCAGACGATCGACAGTGTAGACTAAATGTCCATCCACTACACGGGCGGGGGGGGAGTGGATGGTGGACACAGGGGACTAGAGGAGACTGGCTTGATAAGTGAAACATGAAATACGGGATGNGGCGCTCTGGGTTTCACTTATGCACCCCTGAACATCAGCCAGATCTCTTCTCTCCACCGAGGAAAAGCGACGCCGATACAAATTCGCGTTTGCCTTCTCCTTCGGTCACTTTCCTTCTTAGCCAATAGTCCCTCTGCCGAACGTCCAGGATTTTTTTTTTTTTCGTGGTAGGATCCACTTCCCGATAAGTGTCTCTCGGCTGTTTATTTGGATTCTCCGCCATGTCGACCTTCACGTTCTGCCGGCTGCTACGAGACACTGCGTTCTATTTCTTATTATTTTTCTTGTTGTGACATAAAAGACGTAATTTCATGTGCGACAGCGCGGGAATGTCGCAGTCGACACGCAAAGTAAAAATGATATATATTGAAAAATACTGTGAGATGTTTGAGGAGCCGATCGGCTTAATCTGCATTGTGTCATCTCCTCTGATAGTGGCTTGGCTGAAACGGACATCCACGGACATGTAAAAGTTACGCACTCCAGCTTTAAAATGGACCAACAACACACAGCGGACACAGTCAGACCGTGTGGTTTAAATACTGTTAAAGCGTTTTAATTAACTCTTTGTAAAGTTGATTGTTTTTTGTATTTAATTGCTGTTTTACCGACTTTAAATATTAAATTCATTTTGTCTCAAAAACTACAGTTTTACTGTTCACATGTTAAAAATTATATTCTCTATTAGATGCAAAAATAGTTTTTCCAAAGTTTCTTTTAGTAAGATCAAGTTGTGATTCATTATGTATATAAACTAGTCTTGTCACGGGCTCAGTCAGTTTGGTGACCCACATTGCAGGGACTCAGACAACTCTCAGGTGCAAAAGTGAAAGGTTTATTTACAATGATATATACAGTGCGTGAATGTGCTCGGTGGTCAGGTGCGTCAGGGGAAGTCTCAGCACTGTAATAGAGAAAGCGGTTAGTTCCAAATCCTAATATGTAGATCCTGGTGATTGTGAAAAGTCTGGTGAGGTGGAACTCACGGAGTTGTGTTGGAAGCTGAGCTTGGAGGGAGGGCAGGTCCAGTGTGGTGCTGTGCAGGGAGTTGGTGAGTCCAGGGTCGGGTGAGGAGGCTGGAGGGAGACAGACGGTGGCTCCAGGCGATCATACACTGGACGCGAAGAAATCCTCGGAGCTCGAGGAGCAGGGTGAATAATCCTGGAGAGAGCAGGGTTAATGCGCACAGAGTAACATCCAGAATGTTTCTCCAAAAACACAAAAATCTCAAAAATCTCAAAAAGCTCAGAAAACTCAGACAGACTACACTCGGAAACACTAGAAATAAGTTCAAGGATTTGGCACAAGGGAAGCTACCATTCAGGTCAACAACCAGGCGAAGACTGAACATCTTCCTCAGGCTTAAGTAGTCCCTGCTCCTCATTAGTGCAGATCGCCACCAGGTGATGTCAATCTGCCTCACTCTCCAGCGTAGATCCTCACTGCAAGCAGATAACTCACCCGACACAGAAAAAACACAGCACACACAAACACTGAACCTGACAGCTGGTAACAGTTCAAAGCAGAACAACTTTAATAGTTCTGATTCCAAATCTCTCATTTCTCAATATATTGACATAAAAAGGAAAAGATAATGGAGTCCCAGAATCCCAGTTGGTTTAGTTGTAAAAATTTTCTGAATTTTTACTTAAAAAAAAAGATTTTAAAACTAATAATAATGTTAAAATTAATTACTTTGTTTTAATCTTATCTCATCATTTGGTGAAGATTTGGAAGTCAGTGGTGGTCAGAGGTGTCTGAGGGTCACTTTGTCATCAATTGCAGGGACATCTTTACCGTGGTTGGGGTTTGTGGCAGGCACCGCAGACCCATCCACCCTTTTGTTTACTGGCTTGTTACTGTTTAATCTGGATTCATACTAACACAAAGGTAAATGTGCTCCGACACGGCGGCGTACTGACGGAGCCAGTTTCTGTTCATACTACTCCGACCCTGTTGCAAAGAAATTCTCCTCCAGGACAGCAGGAGGCGTGTTCCTTACTTAGAGGTGTCCAGGTGTTTTATGTGTGGTTCCAACCACGAGAGGAACAAATAAAAAGCAGGGACTTTACAGTCACCGGCATCGCCACTGCTGCCCTTCAGATCTCTTTTAATGTGGACAAATTTGTCTTCAAGACTGTCAACACTCGCGCTGTTTACAAAAGGGAAGCTACGTCGTGCCGGAAATGATGTTGGGTTGTTTGGCTGACCAATCACAGACATGCGTCATCCGACGCGGCCGTCGGAAAGTTAAACAGAGCGTGACTCCAACCGACCATCCGAGGCAGTTGGAGAGCCCATACGATGTCGTATCATGGCGGTGTGTGTTTCCGACACGTCGGAGTTGCGTTAGTATGAATCCAGCTTTAGGCTTACAGGGAGCTGGTGTTCATCTCCAGCAGTTATTGGGTGAGAGGCAATTCTACGTTTCATCAGTCCATAACAGGACCACATGGACAATCGCTCACGGACACACACACACAAGTGTGTTTTGGTATCCTTATGGGGACCGTCCATTGACTTCCATTGATTTTAGTAACTGGATTTATACCTAACCCAAACCCTTTTACTAACCTTAACCATTACTGATCTATAACTAACCCTAAGACTAACTAAAACTCTATTCACACCATACCTATAAACCTAACCCCTAACCCTAAAAAGGGGAGTCCCCCTTATGGGGACCAGGCTTCGGTCCCCACAAGAACCCTCGGACCCCAGAGAAGATAGTAAAAGTCAGGAAACTGGTCCTCAGGAGGTCAGAAATACAAACACACACACACACCCACACACACACCCACAAGTGTGTTTTGTTATCCTTATGGGGACCGTCCATTGACTTCCATTGATTTTAGTAACTAGATTTATACCTAACCCAAACCCTTTTCCTAACCTTAACCATTACTGGTCTATAACTAACCCGAAGACTAACTAAAACTCTATTCACACCATACCTATAAACCTAACCCCTAACCCTAAAAAGGGGAGTCCCCCTCATGGGGACCAGGCTTCGGGTCCCCACAAGAACCCTCGGACCCCAGAAAGATAGTAAAAGTCAGGAAACTGGTCCTCAGGAGGTCAGAAATACAAACACACACACACGCACACACACACACACAGTTATTTATTTATACAACAGTTAAGCAAACATGCACATTTTGTCAGAAGAAACGGGAGGGGCGTTGTTCTCGAAATTAAAGGCTGGTCCCATTCAGAAATCTCCTGTAACTTGGCTCTATGCAGGTTTTATTAGGAATGTTACTCAGACAGTCGTAGCACTGTTGCGCAGCGTGGGGAGGATACAGGAAGCTGTGCTTTCTTAGGCTAGCTGTTAGCCAATCAGAGTCCAGCAAATTAGCATAATGAATATTAATGACTATTAATGAGCTTTAAAATCTGGAAATTAGTTTTTCCTAACATTTTTTAGATATCAAATATTTCAGATTACAGATTAATACTTCGGAAATAACCACAAATTCATAACATTTATGTAACAGGGCTCCTTTAAAGAAAACCGCATGCATTTAGGCCAGTAGTTAAAACACTATGTGGACAAACAATTGTAATGTTTTAATTTATCTATTGACTCTGAAGGAGCATTTCACCATATCAAATTAACATGAACAGACTTTAATGTCCCGATAAAAGAAAGAACAAGACAAAGACAGGAAAGAAAAAACAACATAACGCCATATTATCATCCTCTTCCTCAACAAAATGAAAAGTAAACTTTTGATAAACCAGTGATTCAGAAACAAGGTGCTACATACTACAAAAATAACTTGGGTATAATCAATAAGAATGACACATAAGAGCAGTGATATATTTCATAGAGAGAGATGTGCTGCTTTTTCACCAACACAAAGCTTGTTTGAAAAAAGGTATTTTACCTTGAGGCATTTGGCAGCTCTCTTACAACTCTTATGATCCCTGAGACCATGCAGAAGTCACAGTTACTGTACAACAAAAATATTTGGAGGTATATAACAGTCACACCTAAGCATATATAGATAAAAAACACATTATAAAATAATGATTGACTCTTTAGATGTTGAGAATTCTGCCCAGATTTAGGTTTTTTGCGATCGTTTCCACCCACGCTGATGACCATGAGAGATGGTTTTGGCAAATCACTGAAAAATAAAGGTGTTTTATTAAAACTTGACTTCACAAGTTTTCAGTTGTAATTTTGGATTCTGAATGTTAATTTTAGGGTGCATTCACACCAGCGCTGTTTAGTCCGCTTGAATCGAACTCTAGTTCGTTTGCACAGAAAGTCCGGTTCATTTGGGGAGGTGTGAACGGGCAACCGAACTCTGATTCAGACCAAACAATCGAACTCTAGTCCGCCTAAAAACGTGGGTCTCGGTTCGATTGAAATGAACTCTGGTGCAGTTCGATTGCATGTGTGAACGTGAACGCAAACGCACTGGGACCGCACCAAAAGCAGGAAGTGGACTATGTTGTGTAGGTCTTGTTATCTGCTCATTCTGAGTCCAGTGCTGCAGAATATTGATCTTGTACATTCACCAAACATAAAAGATCTCAAAACCACCAGAATCTGCTGCTACTCCATGTTTGTTTATGTTTCACTCTCCTGCGGCAGCGCCAAGAAGTACAGTAACAAGTAGTGCAGAAACTCCACAGCGCCACCACAGGCGGGGGTGTAACATGCTCCAAAGGTTATTTGGTTCAGTTCATAGAGTGCAGTGTGAATCCAAACCGCAGCAACTAAAAACAGCAACAATGTTGCAATTTTGGTCCCCAATCAAACCGAGTCCACCGGACTATCTGGTGTGAATACAGCCATAGGGTTGCTGATAAAAACTACTCCACTTTATTTACAAACCCAGTGAGAGCTCCAGCTGCCCTTTTCAAATAATACAAGACAGGAAAAGAAGCTGTTTCACTGTTGTTTTTGCTCATTTTCTATTCACAAAATCTTCCTGGTGGTCTGTGTGTTATGGAAGCACATTGTTGGTCACATTGTTCCCAAAGGAAATTAACCAATTCATTCGAAACACAAGCGTGCTCTTGGTATTTTCTAGTGATGTGAGGAAAGATAATATAAAAGCTTTCATGTCGAGGACACACCGGTGCTTCATTTTCAAGGAGAAATGCAGCATCCGGTACTTTGAATGAAAGATTACAGTAAACCACGTGAATGTGAGCGTTGATTTCAGGACAGCTGATCCAGACTGTGTCCTGTGTAGGAGCGTTCTATAACACTCAGTGTCCTTCTGAATCCTTGTCTAGATGCAAGCACAGCAGATGCGGGGCGCCGCCTTGTATCATGGGCTATAATCACTGACACGTTTGACCTGCTGACTGCTCAGTCAGGACAACAGTATCAGCTGCTAGCTCGTTCTATAGAACAGGGTGTCAGTACCTGAACTTTATGTTACAGCTCTGCCCCACCATGCAGCCAAGGTCTCTGCAGGGACAAATGTAGTGATTTTGCTCAATACATATTAATGTCTCCTCAGATATCTGGTGTGCATGGCTCTGGGTTCTCTTTACACTGACACATCTAATTTGTAGTTACAAACTTTGCACTTTTATATTTTCCAGATGAAGAACAGGAGTTTTTATTATCATTCCTGAACCTGTGGTACAGGTGACCTGCTGGTCTGCTGTCTCTTGTTCTGCATGCCCTAGAATTTCTGCAAAGTGCTTGAGCCAACTAACCTAACTTTCTTTTTAATTCATTAAGACACCCCACCCCCACCCCAATCCATTTTTAGGCATTTCAAATCACATTGATCTTGAAGATTAGGGAGTTATACCAACTCATTATTTATGTTTACACAGAAAGCCAAGTGATCAATCATCCAAGTAAACATGTCTACATATTAGCACCGCTCTTTATTCCTCTAAATAAACACCCACTGCAGGTCTGAAGAAGCTGAGTAAATCTAATAGAAAATGACCCTCTGGGTATTTACTCTGGTTAGCCAGACCTTCAATCGCTGCCTGTTTGCATGAATGAAAGCCTTCACTGCTCCACACTCATAGAGATGAGGAGCAATTATTACTAAATTATTCCTCAAAACACTTGATACTTTACCTATACATTTCTCATATTATTGCACAGAAATGTGGAGCAATTAAAATAAACATGTTACATTTCTGCAGGGATTCTGAGCGGTAGGTTCATTTTTTACATCATAATTTTTGGACAAAACACACAAGACATACACAGTTTCAGATCAAATAGATTTGATGAATTTATTTGTGACAAGGGAATGTTTGACTAGGAAACATCCATAAAAGGAAAATAAAAGATAAATACTACAGTTATTGTGTACTCAATGTCATAACAAATAATAGTATATTGTTCTCTCAGAGGAAGGTGGTATTCTTTACATGAAGGAGCTCAGAAGTTTAAACATTTAGTGATATTTTAACACCAGTTAATAAACAATGTGATACATTTTTGACTACTTCTTTGTTTGTTTTTGGCTGAAAGGTGAACTAATATCTTGGAGCCATAGAATTATCATTGAGGTTTGGATGTTTTTCCCACCTTTATATCACTCTGCACTGATCTATACAGACTTATAATGTGTGTACATTTTGATTTTGGTTCAACTTTAGTGACAAACTTCAGAAACAAAAAATAACCTGGATCTGCCAGATCTATGTGTAGCCCCACCTCTTGTTGAGTTGGGGTAACACATACAGTACAGACCAAAAGTTTGGACACACCTTCTCATTCAAAGAGTTTTCTTTATTTTCATGACTATTTACATTGTAGATACTCAATTAAGGGCATCAGAACTATGAATGAACACATAATGTATGGAATTACTGTAAGCACTTAAATAAAAAGGGTGAAATAACTGAATACATGTGATGTTTTAGATTCCTCAAAGTAGCCACCCTTTCCTCTGATTACTGCTTTACATTCTCTTGAACTTCAAGAAGTAGTCACCCGAAATGGTTTTCCAACAGTTTTAAAGGAGTTCCCAGAGATGCTTAGTACTTGTTGGCCCTTTTGCCTTCACTCTGAGGTTCAGTACAAGATGGATTTTCGTGGGTTTGGAAAACTCCAAATCTTGCGAGAATCCTTCATGCAGCACAAGGTTAGGGCCACATATAGTATACAGACAACAATTAATACACTCAAACCTTGGGACAGTTTAGATTTACCAATTAAACTCAAGCATGTTTTTGGTCTGTGGGAGAAAGCCGGAGTCCCTGGAGAAAACCCACACATGCACGGGGAAAACATGCAAACCTCATGAGTTACTTGCTGCAAAGTAACAATACTACCAACTGCACCACCAATACTCTGTAATGCACAGATACTAAAGTTCAGCTGGAAGGAAATAATTAATACTATTCCATTTGCTTTATGTTTTTTATGTTAAATGAAGTCATTGATGCCTAAACAACAGACTTGAATAACTAACAAACAGTACTGTATATTGTTACTTACCTCCTTTAGATTGCAATTGTAGGTGTATTTATCATAAATCTTTTAAATAAACCAGCTGCTGAAACAAAGATCCACCACTGTCAATCACATCTGCTAATCAGAGTGTAGAAACCCCACATTACCATATCATAAGATTATGGTAAGCCATTTACAGGGTTTGCAACTCATTGCCTTGAGGCAGCAACTTAGACTGAAATCCCATCAACTCCTATTATTTGGAAGCAACGTTAACGACCAAGAATCTTAATTTTTCTCAATCATTTTCTGCATTGAAATGTTCAGCTGTGTGCAACCAGAAAACAAAACCATAGCTGAGAAGCCCTGTTTCTAGAAACAGTAACCTTTCAGGACTATTTGCTCAGTTGTTGCAATTTCAATCCTCTAGCTTGAAACGACACCATCATTTATTGATGTGGTGTTTCCCAAGCTGATATGGAAACCCCTTCAATAATTAATCTAACGCAAAGCTAGGCACGGCTGTGAGCGTGGCGTGCTGCTGCCGACGCTCCACTAAGGACCACTGTGATCATTTGCCCCCAGTCTGGGTTATTTCCATCTCACCATTTATCACTTTTATTATAGCTGTGATGAAACACTGCGCCTGTTTCCATAAAGCACTTAGGGGCCTCTGCTTGTTTAATTCATTTCTCTCCCTCTGACTGGCCAACACCAATCTCATTAACCCCCAAGTCACTGTGGCTAATGTCACCGCTGGCTGCTGCATGCACCTTCATGTCAGTAATTTTTTATATAAATATGAGAAACATGGATGAATATTTACACAAATCATGTGCAATAAGAACATTATTAAGCTTTAAAGGTGGTAAAGAGGATTTTGTAGCAAATTTAAATGTCAAATTTATTTTTAAATAATTTTATCGACTTGTAGCGGTCTTGTACTTATGGTGTCCAAAAGAAAAAATTATAATATTCATAAATCATAGACCCAGTGAGACTTGAAATAAAGTAGCCAGTAATGCCGATAGTAAACAAACAATGGGGGATTTCTTTGCAAATTTCTAACAGAGGCATTTCTGGCATTGTGGGAAGGGGGGGGCGAGGAAGGGGGGGTCTACAATGCATGCGCACTACTTGAAAAATGACAAACAGCCATTGAGCTTCTCATTTGAGGCAAAATCCTCTTTACCACCTTTAACGGTGCGCTGTGACACAAATTTCATGACTTTGTGCTTCTTTCAAGGATTTCCTGACACAAACGTATGAGAGCATTGCTCAGCGACAGTGTTTACATTCCTCTCACACACAGAGCCACACTACACACTGCCTTCACACCCCTTAATGTCCTCGCAGTGTCACATCATATACTGTTTTTTTTTCCTAGCTGAGGTGCTCTTTTTTAATTAATTTAAAGGCTTATTGTTGGATCATGTCTCATGGAGATCATGTCTGCTCTTAGACAATAATTACTTTAAAGATTTTGAATCACTATGGATACCATTTATTAATTATATTACTTAGACTGTGGATTGCACCACAGCCATCCCAGCACCAGGGTGGTCTGGGGCAAGAATGAGGCAGATCCCCAGTCCCAAGGTGTCTCTGCCTTACCCTGCATCTGGTGCAGGGGCAGCATGCTTGGCCTTGGAACTTCTTGGTCTGTATATCTCTTTGGGCACTTTCTTGCTGAGGGTGAGGACCACTTTGCTCTCTTATGGACATCCCCCTACATGCTCTGTGTTATGCACGTCTGCTTGGGGCTGTTGACTCAGTGCACTCTGGTGCCCACAAGGCTGGAATGGTGATTGGTTAAACCCTCTCTCTTGTTTTATTGTATCTGTTCAAATAGTCATTTGCTTAGACACATGCAGAGACTCGAATCTACACACACAGCAAACCATCCATCTGTCCTTTTTTATTTTTACATTGGGAGGAGAGCTGCTGTCGCTATGCAGAAACCAGTGGTGTAGTCCAGGGTATACGCTGGTATACGGCACATACCTACTTATTTTTCAGTCAGCATCGCGTATACCCACTTCTAAACCCCCCTTGGTGCGCACCGTTCAGTAATACAGTATCTGTGAGCCAGATTGCCCACTTTTTCCTCAAGGATGGTGAAGCCATGATCCACCCTCCTCTGCCTATAATTGGTTGGTACTTGCTGCTTTCACTGATTAAATTGGTTAACTTTAAGCATGACGACTCTTGAGCCAATCAGAAGCAGAGTATGGCGGCTCACGCTGAGGAAAATATCGCTAGTACGGTACTAGCGCTAAATACATTTTCCTTTCTTCCAGGCTGCTTGTGTGACCAGTAGTAACTACAAACAGCTCCCAATCAAGTCAAGATCATTTTATAATAGTGAGCAAGTAGAATGACAGATTTTTGGGTAAAGTAAATCATCGTCCAACATGTCACTGTTAGACTATGAGGGCTTTTTTTCCTAGATCACTTTTTTTGGTGAAAGGTGAAAACTGAGAGTATACACACTTCTCCAGGGACCACTACACCACTGGCAGAAACTATGTCCTGGAAAATGGTACAGGTTTTGCATTTTGGGGTAAAATAATCATAATTTAAAGACATCTGAGACGATTTAAAATAGTTCAAAAGATGATCTGAGTGGGTCTTTAAAACTGTCACTCACTGCTGTCCTCCTCTAATAATCTGCTTTTGCTCTATATGATCCTTACCTGACCTAAGGGAGTTCCTGCTCGTGTACATTTTAATCTGGTTGTGATGCATTCCTGGATTCATTTCTCAATCAGAATCTTACAGTTTGGTTTTTAAGTTTAATCTTATTAGGATGTTGAAGAATGGTTTTCTTCAGATCAATAGAGTTTCTGCCTCTGACCCTGCCTTTGTGTCCCAGTGGTGCCCAGTCAGCGCACTGAAGATCATTAATATGCAAGACTGCGCCACATTTATTGGCCTTTGGGCAAGATGCCCCGCTGCACTGTCCTATCGCTTTAAGTGAAATCAGAAAACAAGCTTTGATTTTATTGGTGCAGCCTGCATTTCATTGCATAAACAGGAAAATAAAACCACCAACATGCACTCATTGTGATGTAGAACTGAAACTCATTAGAAAATTGTAAAGTCTTCCTGTTTACAATCAGCTGTAACAGTCAATTATAAAAAGAGTGTTCTTGTGTTGGTGTTTTTAAAAACTCTTCAGCTTGTTTTAGTGGGAAACGAAATCTGTGTTCAGGAGTTCAATATTCCTTATGAATAAGTGTTTCCAAATCCATTCCACTCCTCACTCCTCTGCATTTATTTGCTAAAATCTTAAAGTGAGATAAATCACCCTGCCACTTTGTTGTTGTTTCAGAACTTCCAGCATGGACATAGATCATTAATAACTTCTACAATTCTCACATACACAGGAAAATACAGACGCACACACTAACACATTAATAAATGCTGCTCTGTGAGCGCACACATTGAAGGGAGCACACATTAGCACTCTGATTAATGTTGTCTGCCTTTAGAGCATCATTTCATACTGCATAGCAAAACTGATTGCTAAATTGGGAGGTAAAAATGTGTTGCATCAATGTGCCACTGATATTTCTAACACAGCAAGAAGAGTTTGGGATTTTCTAAGGGTGTGTGTGTGTGTTTGTGCATGCGTCTGTGTCAGATAGAGGAGGCTTCATATGCAAGTCTATTTTTGCTGCAGGGCAAGTCAGCAGGCCTGTCCTGTTGAGTCAGGATGTAAGTCATGAAAGTGACATACAGACACACCGACAGAGGTGATAGGGGTCAGCCCAGTGCATCCTGGGAAGCGTCTGGTTAAGTTAAGCATGAAGAGTTTTAGTGGGACTGCATAGGTTAAAGGAATAGTTCAGAGATTTTAAATGAGTTTCTGTGGAAAGATTTTAACAGGTTGAAGTTTCCTTTAGCAAGATACTGAGTCCCAAAACTTAGAGTAATTTTCCCAAAGGGATAAAAAAAGTCTCACTTATTCCTCTATTATTTCCCCCAAAAGTTGTGAGGCTGTGTAAATTGTATATAAAAAGAAGAATGCAATGATTTGCTAACATCATAATTCCATATTTCATGCCTGTTTTCCAACTGTTTTGAGATGTGTTGCTGCCAACGAATTCAAAATGAGGTAATGTTTTCTTTGGAATTGTGAAATATCTCAATTTAAACATTTAGTATGTTATTTATTGTGAATGAAATGTGAGTTTCTTAACTTTGCAGATCATTGCATTTTGGTTTTATTTACATTTTACACAGTATCACAACTTTTCTCTTTTTTTTTGGCTGCACGGTAGAGCAGTTGGTAGAGCTGTTCCTGGGTTCGAATCCGGGCCTTTCTGCATGGAATTTGCATGTTCTCCCTGTGCATGCGTGGGTTTTCTCCGGGGACTCTGGTTTCGTCCCACAGTCTAAAAACATGCAAGAGGTTAATTGATGACTCTAAATTGTCCCTAGGTGTGAGTGTGTGTGTGAATGGTTGTTTGTCTATTTGGGGCCCTTATGATGGACTGGCAACCTGTCCAGTGTGTCCCCCGCCTCTCGCCCAAAGACTGCTGGAGATCAGCACCAGCTCCCTGCGACCCTGAAAAGGAAGAAACAGGTTTAGAAAAAGGATGGATCACAACTTTTTGGAATTTACACTGTATTTCTGAAGCTTGTATTTTCCAACATCATAGCAGTCCAGGGCCGGTTTTTGCTATGGGCAATGTGGGCGACCGCCCAGGGCGCCATCTATGTAAGGGCGCTTGAGCGCCTTAATAAAAAAAATAAAAAGGAATAAAATGACAATAATAATAATAAAAACTCTCAGTTTTCTAGACTACCGCCGCACATTTCCATTAGTGGAGTGGGCGCTGCCGCTGGGGCGCCCTCATTGTCACCTGAACTTGCGGCTGAGAGTCAGAATGCTTGTGTGTCTCCCCGCTCCCTCCCTCCCTCCCTTGCCTCAGAAGAGACGAGAAGGCGGCGAGGTATAGACTGATCCCAGGCCAGCGAGGCCATACAACACAAACTTCTTCAAAATTAATTATATTTTATTCCTAAAATTAAAATAGATCCATATCCTACAAGTAGCCTAATTAATTGGGTTATGTGTGAAAAATGGAAAGAAAAAAAATTGGTTTGGTGATGTCATCTACGTGAGTCACGTGACGTGACACCGGTTGATGGGCGAGTTAACGGTGACTTTGCTTGAGCTGCTGACTTTCATCCATGAGAAGGAGCTTGCAGAAATCTATCCCAATCTGTGGACTGCACTCAGAATTGATTAGACCCTTCCAGTGATAGTAGCTGAAGCAGAGAGGAGTTTTTCCAAGCTGAAGCTTAACATACTTGAGGTCCACGATGTCACAGGAGCGTCTCTCTGGACTTGCCGTCATCAGCATCAATCATACAGTTGCACAAAAGATTTCATACGATGATGTAATTGATGATTTTGCGTCAAAAAAGGCTAGAAAAGTCAAGTTCTAGATTGCACTTCACACCTGGTAATGTTAATGCCAGTTGTATACAAGGTGAAAAACACATGTTGAAAAATCTGCTACTGCACATTCTGAGCGTTAAATTCATATTCTGTTAATTATTTACTGTTCTTCTTTTTGATTTTATACTCCATAAAGTACTTTTTTCTTTTTTTTAATTTTATCTTGTTTTTCTCTGTTCCTGTGTTTTTGTTACATCTTTGTATTGAAGATTATATAATAAAATAATACAAATCATATGATATATTTTATATATTTCAGTGTGTTGGTGGGGTTTGGGGGTAAGTCTGTTCTTTTTTTGGGGGGGAGGGCGCCATGGGATTCTTCGCCCAGGGCGTAAATCTTGCCAGGACCGCCTCTGTAGCAGTCCATATCTTTTTGAAAAACATTCATCTTAGTTTATCACCTGATAAACTCATGCTACTGCAAGCAGAAATATTTTTCATCTGTTTAGTAATTGCTGCCTGCCATTAAAATGGAATAAGGCAATACATGATCAGTATTTATGTATTTCAATGGAAGGACCATTATTCACCTCTTATCTCATAATCATTCCCAAAGGAACATTATTAGTTGTTGAAACTGAGATATTTTACCATTTCATGGAACATAGCTCATTTTGAATTTGATGGTAGCAACACATCTTTAAAAAGATGGAACAGAGGCAACAAAAGGCCTGAAAATTGGTCAAACTCAAAAACAAGTGAAGGGACATTTGACAAATAGTGAACATCCCCATTTCTTTGTAATGTTTATGTTGTAAATTAAACGCAAAGCGATGGAGAGAAGGCCAGGCACAGTGCACTTAAAAGAGTTGATTGAAACAGAGGAGGTATGAGACTGAACTGTGGGAGCAATGGTTAGATGGGAAAGCAGGAGAATCTTCTTGGTTGATTGTTTACTTATGAGAGAACAGACAGTTGCAGCATCAAAGCCCCAAAACAGGTCAAGAGCTGGGTACGCCACACAACGACAGAATGATGGTTCCAAAAAGGAAACAGGCAGAATCCAGAGACTGTCCAAAACCAAACAGAACCAATGGACAGGTAGCAGATAGATGTCATCTGCAAACATCATGATCCATGGAGATTCCTGTATGACCTCATCTGTCCATCATCATAGTAACAAGAAGGGCTCAAGTATGATCCTTGATTTAGTCCCACCTCCACATTGAACTCCTCTGTCACACCTACACCACATTACAGCGGTCATACATGTCCTGCACCACTCTAACATACTTCTTTGTTCCAACTTACCTCCTCAGACAGGACCACAGTTCTACTCTTAGTACCCTCTCATTGTCATGACCTCTGGGACTTTTCTGACCCACATACAGACACAAGCTCAGGTGAAAAAGAAAATGGTCTATTTACAATAAAATGTGCAAATGAAGACTCAGGAGGATCAGGTTCTGTGTTAGTGGCTGGCAGAGGAGCATGGATGGTACTGGTTAGGGCTGTAACGATACATTATCCCACGATACAATACGTATTTCGATACATTGCTCACGATACGATACATTAAAACTTTTCTTTGTTTTGCATTTTCAACAAACAAAATTCTCTGGATAATATGTACTATGACAATGGGTAAAACAAACTCACTCATTCACTTTACATCAGTTTGTAGTATTTTATTAGCAAAACAAATACAAAAACAAAAAAATTCTTACTTAGAAATATACAATAAGAGTTATTTAATAAACCATTTTTAATAATTGCTCATCACAGAACGTCACTGATTCACTTTCACATCAGTTTGGAGTCTTTTTTTCAGCAAAAACCTTTTTGTACAATGTTAGAGAGCATGTTGTCCCGCCTTGCGGTGGTCAGTACAACACGTTTACTGTATCGATATTATCGATATTGGATCTCACTATACGATACGATACTGCTCCCTGTATCGCGATACATCAGTTTATCGTTACAGCCCTAGTACTGGTAAATGAGACTCATGGAGATGATAGAGGCTGAGGGCTCGAGGAGGAGCAATGGGTTCAGTGATCTGAGCGGCTGCGCAGGGAGATGTGGCCCAGGGTGAGTGGCAAGTGAGCGTGCATGCTGGGTTGGAGGAGCTCGGAGTTCAGGCTGACTCGGAGGGTTCTCAGACTCGGGGAAGATCTTCAAGGAAGCACAGGGAGCGGGAGCTTCTGATGATGTTCCTGAAGAGAGTACAGGTTACGCATGAAAAATACAAAGGAAAAACTTCTTAGAATAAACCACTAGTGTTACTCGGGAGCTGGCTTACTATGTTACCAGTTATGTTAACAACCAGGTGATGAATGCTCCCGCTGCCCAGATCACCCTGATCACCTCCAGCTGATGATAATCAGCCTGCACCAACTCTCCAGCGCAGATCTAATCCTGTGAAGAGAACTCACTCGGCAAAAAAACACACACCACTGCTCACTGGCCCTGACACTCATATGCTTTTCCTAAATCTACAAAGACACAATGAAGCTCCTTTAAAGCAAATATTGCATCTGTATGACTCTTTCTTGGCATGAAGCCATACTGCTGCTCACAAATGCTCTCTTCTGTCTTTAGTCTTGTTTCTATGACTCTTTCCCACAGCTACATTGTGTGACACGTCAACTTTATTCCCCTGTAGTTTCCATGACTCTGCACGTCTCCCTTGTTCATAAAGATCAGTACCATCACATGTCACCTCCATTTCTCAGGTATCCTCCCACTCTCTAAGATCTTGTTGAATAACTGAGTCAAAAACTCTAGTGCCACGTCTCCCAAACACTTACTTACCTGCACAGGTATATCATCGGGACCAATTGCCTTTCCAATCTTCATCCTCTTCAGTGTCCTCCTAACGTCACCATAACTAATCTTTAGTACTTCATGGTCCACAATGATCCCCTCCTCTACTCTTTGTATGCTCTAATTTTCCTCATTCATTAACTCTTCAAAGTCTTTCAATCTTTCTGTCACACTTCTGGTTCCCGTCAACACATTTCTCTCTTTATTCTTCACCACTCTAATCTGCTGCACATCCTTCCATCCCTGTTTCTCTGCTTCACCAACCTGTACAGATCAGTCTTGCCTTCTGTATTGTAAAACATCATACAGTATATTCTTTGTTTAGCCTTTTCCACCTCTAACTTCACCGCACACTGCATTTCCCTGTACTCCTGTCTACTCTCTTCTGTCCCCTTAGTGTCTATTGGCTAACCTCTTTATTAATATACACTCCTGCACTTTATTCACTACAGCCATTTTCATACAATTAGCAAAATCTACCACCATCCGTCCTTCTACATTCCTGTCCTGAATACCAAACCTTCCATCACTTCCTCATCACCTCTGCTACCTGCACCAACAGTGACGGCTGGCCAATAGAGGGCGCTAGGGCGCCGCCCTTCCTATCTCCCTATTTTTTTTAATTACATGTATTTAGAGTTAAAAAACACTCATATGTATATTTATACACTGAGAAGATTTTATAAATGATTTCTGAAAGACAGAAATTGCTTGTAAAACATGATATCCTCCTGCAGCTTCACTTCTCATGTCTAGTTCAGCTCTGGGGCGCTGGAGAAAGCGCCCTCAGGAGGCGGGCTCTTAAATTGAATTAGCCAAAAGCAGATCTGCATTGTCAAACGGAAGAACTTAATTTAGCCAAAAACTTAATTTAGCCAATAAACACAGAGAAAATAACTTCATGAAGGGCAATTTTTGAAGCGCCCCAAACCACGTTAAAATACCGCGAGATTATCTGCTATCAAAGAGCCGTTAAATGAGAAGGGAAAGCGAAGGGAAGGGAAGACATTTATATAGCATCAAGAGTAGGATAGGCAGAATGGAAAATATGCAAATGAAGAGTAGAAATCAAGTAATAATGGGGCATACAGGGTTAAATTGTAATTTATGATGAATAGGAAAATATGCTTCAGGAATGTGTGAGTGTGGGGAAGAAAAAGAGACAGTTATTATATATATTTATTATGTAACTGCAGGAAATATGCAATGAATAGGAAAATATTAGAAGATAAGTGAAATGGTAGGGGATATAGGGAATTTAGTTTGAAACAATTATTAAGTGGGGGAATAGGGGTGTATAGGTTAGTGTTAGAATTTTTAAGTAAAAGTAGGGTAATAAATAGAATTTAGTAAACGATATAAAGTAGGTACTCCTCATTTTGCCTCACACTCCCATGCAGCGGTGACAGAAATGCACCTAATAGTTGGTTGCCACCCACCATAAAACAAGAAAGAAGAAGAAGAAGAAGAGAAAGGAAAGTGGTGGCTTCTCTCGGAGCTAGCTGGATGTAGCTATGCTAACTCGGTTTTTGTTTAAAACAAGCGGCTCTGATCCTGCCTGGATGGTTACAGGAGGGAGGAGGGATATGAAACATCTGTCTGAAAATATAAAGAAGAGAACACCTGGAGACACATGGATAACAGAGGTAAGAACAATGTTTTCTTTTTGTTTTCTGGTAGAATAAAACTGAACAGAAGGGAAACTTGTTAAACCCAGTGATAGAGAAGTCTGTAAAGAAAAAAAAGTTGTTAGGTATATATTATGACTAGTAGATGGCTGTAAGTTTATTATAATGAAAAACAGTTTTCCAGGTGTGTGACACCATCATGCTGCAGATTGAGGAGTGTTTTGTCTTCAGCATCTCGTCAGTGTGACCTGCTGCATGGAGAACTTTTTCTACAGCACAGTGGGACGTTTCCTGAGGTACACTGGACACGACTGTGGGGGTTTATCCAGTGCTGGACAATTAAAATGATCTTATATTATACTGATATTATATTAAATGTTACTTAAAATACAACATTTAATGTTAATAAACAAAATTTGTCTGATTGACCTGTTGATTAACCTGTTCTGGTGATTATTTTTTTTATTTTACAGTTGAATAAAGTCTTTGTTAAATATTTAACTGAAGTTGAAAATGTATTTTTTAATACAGGGTTTACATTAACTCGTCTTTACAAATATTTTATTGACTGTCACTTAATTGGATTTATGCAGCCCCACCCAAAAATTATCTCACCAGTCGCCACTGTGCACCAACATGCTCATTGAAGTCTGCTCCAATCACCACTCTCTCACCTCAAGAGATACTCTACATCCCTTCATCTATCTCACTCAGCTGTTTGTCCTTCTCCTCCAACTCACATCCTACCTGTGGGACACGCCCACTGACAACATTAAACAAAACACCTTCAGTTTCCAACTTTAGATTCTTCACACTATCTGAAACTCTTGTCACCTCCAGATCATTCTTAACAAACTCCCTTTTCAAGATAATTCCTACTCCAGTCCTCTTCCTATCAGCACTGTGATAGAATACCTTAAATCCTTCTTCTAGGTTCCTGGTCCTGCTACCTTTCCATCTGGTCTCTTGGACACAGTAGATCCACCTTCCTCCTCTGCATCATGTCAAGCAACTCTCTAGCATCTCCTTTTGTAGTCCCTACATTCAGTTTCTACTCTTGACACACCTTCCTCTTCTCCTCCTCCTTCGACCTGCAGTAGCCCAATTTCCATCAGCACCCTGCAGGTTAACAGCACTGGTAGTGGACGTGGTTAATCTGGGCCTCGACTGATTCAGTATGGAAATCAGATTCATGACTTGCGTCATTGTTTATTTGGCATAAGTTTTACGTCAGATGCTCTTCCTGACACAACCCTCTGCATTAATCCCGGCTTGGGGTTGGCATAAGGAAGACGCTGGCTTGTGCCCCCCTTAGGCTGCTTTCGATGGGAAAAACCAGACTAAAAAGATAGATTACAGAATTATTTTTGTACTAGTCCAAAGTGCTACTCTTCTTGTCTTGTATTTGGGAGCTTTGCCTTACTGTACCGAAACTTAACAATCAGCGTTTGTTCTCGACCCCCCCACCCCTTTCTTTCAGTCAGGTCTTCTCTTCTCTCTCCCTTTCTCATGTATCTGCATTTGACTTTCTCTGACTGTGCAGTTTTGTCTCTGAGAACACAGTGTCTCTTCGAAAGGACGGAGTGGAACATTACATAGTGTACTTTACCCTTGCACAAACTCAGGATGTGCATGTGCAGATAAAAAGCAGAAAAAAAAAATCCTGAATGTACAGCAGTCCACTGACCATGCTTGAAAATCTGGTGCCAAACAAGCCTTAGTTTTAAATGTGTGCACAAGCAGCTTTATCTTGATGTTGCAAGTTAGATTTGTATTCCTCTGAAATGCAGCAATCCAGTCACATAGTTTGGTTCTATGTCTCCATATATGAAATGACTGTCGGTGCTGATCGTCCAGCATCCTACTGTCAAATTGTCTCGTCTACATTACATCTAAAAATAATTTATTAATTAATTAATAGCTATTTTTTAAAATTTAAGTCTATTTTATAATTAGCTAATAATAGAACTTAAAAATACTGAATTATGTAAATATTTTCCTTGATGAAGTAAAGTTGGTTTGTGAAAATGTAACAAACCACTGATTGGGATAATATCTGCAAAGAGATATATCAAACAATCAGAAATGTTTCTGGTGTGCTGTGAATAAGTCTGGTATATTTAGATGAGAACATGGCTTCTCCATCCATTTTCTGTTTGTACTTTGTCTTGTCAGGGTCACAGATGAACTAGTGTTCACTGGTTGAGAGGCAGGGTTACACTAGGACAGGTTGCAAGTCCATAACAGGGTTACACATACAAACAACCATTCACATACACACTCACACTGAGAGACAATTTTGAATCACCAAGTTACCAAACATGCATGTTTTGGGGGTGTAGGAGGAAACCAGAGTACACAGAGAAAACCCACATTGTGAAAACATGTAAACGACACTCACAAAGTTTCTAACCTGCAACCTTTTTGTTGAAAGGCAGCAGTTCTACCTTCACCACTGTACAGTCCAACTTTAGCTTATAGAATACATTATTTTTTTAAAAGTCTGCTGTTTGAACATTGTTACATTTTTTCAGTTATATTCTCGAAGAAGTAGGAAGTACTAAATACAGATGGAACTGTCGACATGACAAATCTGATGTGATGGTGCACTTTTCTGTTTTAGCAGCAAAAAAAATTTGACGAAAGAAGAATCAATCCATCTATCAATAAAGAAGCCAGTTTAGAGATGAATAATGGTGCTTCCATTGAAATGCATGAAGACCGATAAATGTATTGCCTTATTTTATTTAAATAGTAAGCAGCGATTACTAAACAGATGAAAGATATTTCTGCTTGCTGTAGGAGGATGAACACCACAGCAACATCCAGTGCACGGATGCCACAGCAACAGAATGAGGCCTACAGCCGTTGTGACGCCAGGCTCGCGAGTCGCAACCCTTGTGTGTGCTCCGATGCCGCGAAAATTCCTCACCCAAACCCACTCTGGCCCCCTATCCTCTCCGGTAGCCCCTCCCCCAAGAAGGACAGCTAAATCCCCGGGGCTTTGAAGGAGCTTGTTGTCGTATTAGGCAACCCATAACGGTGCCCGACTCTGCCAGCTATTGGCTGGTAGATGTAAACGAAATGCCAAATAAATATTTTATTATATTTTAATTCAAATATGTATTTTAAAGGAACCTTTTACTGTACTTTCATTCTACGCCCGTCTAAACACCCAGTGGAGGTATTATGTCATTAAAAATATTGCTTTTTATGAAAATTTTCTATATTCAACCTTTAGTTGATAGATTGAGATGAACATTCCTCGAAAATAGGAAGGGCTGCTTCCACATGATATGTTTAAAAATAGGAAAATGACAGTGTAATTCTGTTTACAAGGGGTCTTGTTGCTGTTCATTGTACTCCAAAAAAGTTGTGACACTGTATAAAATGTAAATAAAAACAGAAGACAATATTTGCAAAGTTAAAAAAACCCATATTTCATTCATAATAAACAACATATTTGTCAGTAAGTCATTTTCTGTACTTGCTTATTCCTGTAAAGGGAGCTGGTATATCTCACCTGGACAGGTTGCAGTCCATCACAGGTCCACACATACAATCATTCACACATTCACACCTAGGAACAATTTAGTTCATAATTAACCTCAAGCATTTTTGGGGGGTCTGTTGGGAGGAAGCTGGAGTCCCTGTGGTAAACTCACACCTTTCTTCTGCTCAGTTTGAGAGCTAACTCCAGATTAGCAGGTCTCTCATCAGAGGGACTTTTCATACTTTTTCCAAAATCTATTAAAGAAGCCCTTCTATTAAAAAAGTTTTTTCTGAGGTTTCTGTTGAATATTTTAGCTCCACAGGTGTTCTTACCTTCATAGTGGGTGTGAAAACAGGTCAACAACTTCTCTTTCAGTTTTTATGTCTCAAATTACGCAGGTGGTGATAAAACCCAAATTCAAACGACCTGTATTTGTTTCGTCACAACTCCTTTGTTCGTTAGTATTCGGCAGCTCCGGCAGTTGAAACCACGCCTAGCATGCTGCTGGCTAAAAGCTGTACCATAAGATGTAGCAAACAGGAAGACACGACGTCTGATGTTGCCATGCGCAGCAGGGCAGGAAACAGTATACCTTGCTCTCATAGGCTAGTCTGTTAGCCAATCAGAGTCCAGCAAATTCGAACAATGAATATGAACAAGCTGCTGACGAAGCAGCCTGACGGAAGGAGGCAGAACCACCCGAATTTTAACGCAGACAGATTGAAAGGTCTGTTAATCAGTGTTTCCTAACGTTTTTTAGATAGAAAATGTTTCATATTACTGGTTAATATTTAAGAAATAACCACAAAGTCCTGAAATGTGTATGAAATGGCCTCTTTAAACAGTTTAGGAATGCAAGACTAAGCTAAATGTGAACATTTTATTTTGAAATTCCTTAAAATAGTTATTTTCCATGTGTCATATATCTGAGTGCTTCTTCTTCTTCTTTTCAGCATCCCTCCCTTTGCACATACCTTTTCTCGTTGCATTACCAGGTCTTTTACTGAAGCAGAAATTTCTTCAAACTTTCACAGATGGCTGCACCCAAGATATGAATATTTCATAGCCTTCATATATCTCCCATGAGGGTAGTGAAATATTAAAATCTGTTCTAGTGGCTGTTTGGACTTCTCAGACATCTTCTCAGACACCCCATCCCTGAAAATAGAAATAATGATATTATGTTTTTGAGAATTTGACTTCATCTTATAATGCATGATATTCTTCAGCTTCACCAACAGCTCTCAGACTTTTGATCTAGACGTGGGCAAAATTGTTGGTACCCTTTGGCCAATGAAAGAAAAACTTAGAATGGTCACAGAAATAACTTAAATCTGACAAAAGTAATAATAAATAAAAATTCTATGAATGTTAACCAATGAAAGTCAGACATTGCTTTTCAACCAGGCTTCAACAGAATTATTTAAAAAATAAACCCATGGAACAGGCCTGGACTAAAGTGATGGTACCCCTAACTTAATATTTTGTTGCACAACTTTTTGAGGTATTCCTGCAACTTCCTACACCTGTCAGCAGGTATATTAAGGGTTCCAACAATTTTGTCTGCGTGTAAGTGTTTGTGACTATGACTTGAGTTACTGATCATGTAGAAGTTTATTTATTGTGTTTGTGATTAAGAACATTTTCATAACAGGGACAGGCCCACTACGATCCTGCCAGATGGTTTTTTGCTTTCTTTTTGTTGTGTTTGATTTGATTTTTCTTCTCCCATTATTGTCCCTCAAAAGAAAACATGCTATAGAAATGTCTGTGTTTTGTCTTTTTCAGCGGGATTCCAAGGGACAGTATCTTTTTGATCTCATCTGCCACCATCTCAACCTTCTGGAAAAAGACTACTTTGGTATCAGATATGTTGATCCAGACAAGCAAAGAGTAAGTGTGAATTTCCCTAATAATAAACCATTAATAACCAAACATCATTCTGTTGATTTTAGCTACATTAGGTGAAGTATGTCTTTAGTTTCACGAGTTTTAATTGTGATTTTTTTTTTTGGTTTATTTCCCCCTTTATCTCTCAAGGATTATATTTTTTAACCATAACCAAAAGAAATGTTTCAAGAAACATTTCTAATCATTTTCAAATTCATTTTTTAATCACTATTAACAAGATGAGCCATTTTATCCAGTTTGCTGCTGCTGAAATAAAGAACTAAAACCAATGGTAAATACGGTACACTGAAAAAAGGGGAAATTGGCAGGTACAGTGGGGCAAAAAAGTATTTAGTCAGCCACCAATTGTGTAAGTTCTCCCACTTAAAAAGATCAGAGAGGCCTGTAATTTTCATCATAGGTATACCTCAACTATGAGAGACAAAATGAGGAAAAAAAATCCAGAAAATCACATTGTCTGATTTTTAAAGAATTTATTTGCAAATTATGGTGGAAAATAAGTATTTGGTCAATAACAAAAGTTAATCTCAATACTTTGTTATATAGCCTTTGTTGGCAATGACAGAGGTCAAACGTTTTCTGTAAGTCTTCACAAGGTTTTCACACACTGTTGCTGGTATTTTGGCCCATTCCTCCATGCAGATCTCCTCTAGAGCAGTGATGTTTTGGGGCTGACGCTGGGCAACACGGACTTTCAACTCCCTCCAGAGATTTTCTATGGGGTTGAGATCTGGAGACTGGCTAGGCCACTCCAGGACCTTGAAATGCTTCTTACGAAGCCACTCCTTCGTTGCCCGGGTGGTGTGTTTGGGATCATTGTCATGCTGAAAGACCCAGCCACGTCTCATTTTCAATGCCCTTGCTGATGGAAGGAGGTTTTCACTCAAAATCTTACGATACATGGCCCCATTCATTCTTTCCTTTACACGGATCAGTCGTCCTGGTCCCCTTGCAGAAAAACAGCCCCAAAGCATGATGTTTCCACCCCCATGCTTTACAGTAGGTATGGTGTTCTTTGGATCCAACTCAGCATTCTTTCCCCTCCAAACACGACAAGTTGAGTTTCTACCAAAAAGTTCTATTTTGGTTTCATCTGACCATATGATGTTCTCCCAATCCTCTTCTGGATCATCCAAATGCTCTCTAGCAAACCGCAGACGGGCCTGGACGTGTCCTGGCTTCAGCAGGGGGACACGTCTGGCACTGCAGGATTTGAGTCCCTGGCGGCGTAGTGTGTTACTGATGGTAGTCTTTGTTACTTTGGTCCCAGCTCTCTGCAGGTCATTCACTAGGTCCCTCCGTGTGGTTCTGGGATTTTTGCTCACCGTTCTTGTGATCATTTTGACCCCACGGGGTGAGATCTTGCGTGGAGCCCCAGATCGAGGGAGATTATCAGTGGTCTTGTATGTCTTCCATTTTCTAATAATTGCTCCCACAGTTGATTTCTTCACACCAAGCTGCTTACCTATTGCAGATTCAGTCTTCCCAGCCTGGTGAAGGTCTACAATTTTGTTTCTGGTGTCCTTTGACAGCTCTTTGGTCTTGGCCATAGTGGAGTTTGGAGCGTGACTGTTTGAGGTTGTGGACAGGTGTCTTTTATACTGATAACGAGTTCACACAGGTGCCATTAATACAGGTAACGAGTGGAGGACCGAGGAGCCTCTTAAAGAAGTTACAGGTCTGTGAAAGCCAGAAATCTTACTTGTTTGTAGGTGACCAAATACTTATTTTCCACTATAATTTGCAAATAAATTCTTTAAAAATCAGACAATGTGATTTTCTGGATTTTTTTTCCTCATTTTGTCTCTCATAGTTGAGGTATACCTATGATGAAAATTACAGGCCTCTCTGATCTTTTTAAGTGGGAGAACTTACACAATTGGTGGCTGACTAAATACTTTTTTGCCCCACTGTATTTGAATCTGAAAATTGGCTGTACGGTGGTGCATGGTGGGACCTTCCTACATGAAATTTGCATGTTCGTCCCGTGTATGCTCCTACAGACCAAAAACATGCTTGAGGTTTATTGGAAAACTCAAAATTGTCCTTAGGTGTGTGTCTTTGTGTGTGAATGACCGTCCATCTATATGTGGCCCTGTGATGGACTGGTAACCTGAGTAACCCCGTCCCTCATCCAAGGACTGTGGAGATAGGAACCAGCTCCCTGCGACCCTGAACAGAAATAAAATGACTGACTGGCTGAACCTGCAAATGAATTTAGACTATATAACACAACTATTAAATGTTTCTTTTATTAACAATATGTATTCAAGTGCGTTAAACTTTAACAAACTAGTTTCTCTGACATTGACTGAAAGTTTAATCAGTGTAATTATATCTGGCAACTATACCAGAAAAGTGAATTATCCTAAGGCCACATGGAAATGTCACTGGAAACTCTGGAACAGTATAAACCAATGAGATGGTATCCATCTTAATATAAGGAGAAGAAGCCACTGCAGAATTTCCTTAAAACTCTGCAGCTACATGTTCTTCCTAACAGGGACTGAATTATCTAAAAAAGTAAGTTCATTTAATTTGATTTACATTTACATTATTTGTGTTTACATGTGTTTTTAGTTGTTCTGTTTGTTAGCTAGCTAACCCACTGAATGTGTTCTGCAGCTAAACTCTGATCGTTCCGGCCTGAGACTCAATGTGCATGAATCGGTGCTTTCCTTTTTTTTTTTTTATTCCACATCTGTAATGTTTTACTAATTACGACAACTTCTCCATGTTTTACCTACTTGATTAACTCAGGTGAAATGATCCCATTGATTTTAGGTTAAATTAACTTAAATAAATTTAATAATAATTTATACTTTGTTGATCCCTCTTGGGGAAATTACAGCTCTGCAGAGGACTTTGACATGTAGCCTGTTGGGACTCGAGATCGAGCTCCGACCTCCTGACTGACAGAAGATCTCTTTCCCAATCAGGCTGCTTCATGGCATAGTCCTGCTAGTTAGTTGTAGTAGATGTTTTTAATTAATTTCAATATTTTTTCTGATAAATCACCCATAATTAGAAGAAATGTACCGTTTTTTCCTTTGGTGTGTTTATTTTACTATAAGTCCAAAATATTGGTTTAAAACAGTATGGTGACAACAACAACTGAGCTTGTGGATTAAATGTTAGCTTTTTGTCATCAATGTTAAACATTGTCTAGGTCTTTATTTTCACTATGCCTGCCTAATGTCTTTTTTTTTCAAAACGATTTTGAAAATAAATATTTTTTGCACACATTTGCCTGCCGATACAGGGTGTGGACCAAGATGCATCAACAAGGCCACTGAAGACAGCAATGCTGGAATTTATATTCTCAACAAACAAGCCCCAGTTGATGAATCAGATAAAGGCTACATTCACACTGCAGGCTGAAGTGACCCAAATCTGATTTTTTTGCCCCTTCGTGACCTCTATCTAATTTTTTTTTGACAGTCTGAACGACACAGATCCGATTTTTTCAAATGTGACCCAGGCCACTTGAGCATGTAGTCCTAAATCTGATATGTATCTGATTTTTTTGGCATGCGACTTCAGTCTGAACTGCCAGGTCGCTTCCATCCAAACTGTACGTCATCAATACGTGACATAAGTGACTATTCTGCGTCGAGGATGCGGGAGCAAAACGTAAACAACAGTAACGGCAGACGATGCAGAGAACAGTCAATAGCGAGAAATCGAAGTGTCTGAGTTAATTAATATTTGGGGCAACAGCTCTGTTCAGGCCAAATTTGAGGGGTGTTATCAGAATCGCACGTTTTTTTAAACATTTCCAAAGACCTGGCAGAGCGTGGGTTTAAACTAACCTGCAGCTCCAATGCCAAAGAAAAATAAGAAGTCTCTGAGCTAAATACAAGGAGGCACTGTTCCTTCTAATGCGCATGCGCGACACATTCAAGACGCATTACATTCAATCAACAAGTCACATTCAGGTCGCATTTCACTGGCAATATGAATGACCTTGCAACAAGATCGGCCCTCACAAAATAAATTGGAATTGAGCATTAAGACCTGCAGTATGAACGTAGCCTAATTGACTTTGGAACTCAAGGTTCATGTGGGGTCTTTTAAAGTCTAAAATTCATTACTTTAAATTTAAGGCCTTAAAAAGTCTTAAAATTGCCAAGACTTTTTCACATCTTCTTAAGTATATTTGCTAAATAATTTAAAATTGTAAATGGCCTGTTTGTATAGTGCTTTTCTAGTCTTACCAACCACTCAAAGCACTTTTACTCTACAAACTTGGAACAGATACTGTTAATTCTCACAGATGGACATGGTTAAATTCAAGTTAGTTGTACCAAGATAATATTGTCTTTAACATACACAGTACTTTTGAATATGACATTAGAAAATCAGTAGTAATTAGACAAGGAGACTTGGTGGTGCAATGAGGAAATGCAGGAGTGTAAACAAAGAAAGATGTTGACTAAGAAGAAGAATAAAGAGGGAAATATGTTGACAGGAACCAGAAGTGTGACAGGAAGATGAAAAGACTTTGAAGAGTTGATGAATGAGAAGAGGTGATTGTTGTGTAGTAAAGACTTAAATCAGTCAAAGAATTCTGGAAATAATGGATTCAGACATTTAGATGCCTGAAATGTTTACTTAGTTTAACCTGTCTTTCTGTCCCTTTTTCATCACTCAGTGAAGTGACTGATTAATTTAGAATTCTTATTTCCATTTGTAAAACTAACTATTAGTTACTTTTTCTATAAAAAGCTTTTTTTTTCTGATTTACTGACGGTATTCAGATATTATATTAGGCCAAGCATTCACTCTGTGTAAATTCATGATGAGAATTTTATGCTTCCAGTTATTGGTTCATGAGTTATGTGTTCTATAGACTTTGTTTCTAAACAACAGAACTGATATAAAGTTAAAGAAATGTCACTTCAAAGTTTATTTTTTGGCAATTTTCTAGTTTGGTTCAGACAAAGAAACATAAATCTAACTGACAGACTCAACAACACTGTAATCACTCGGAGATTGAACTGTTTTGAGCTCGATTGGCAGAGCCTGGAGCGAGGTGCTTGTTGTGGGTCTGTCTATCTATCCATCTATCCATCTATCCATCTATCTGTCTGTCTGTCTGTCTGTCCGTCCGTCCGTCCATCCATCCATGAATGATATAAATCAGTGGCTCATCAAGTTTTAAATTTACAATCTGAAAGGTAATTCTTCTGTGGGGCTCAGACGTGTCAGACTTTCTGCACCTGTTCAATAAACCTGCTGCTATAACAGACCGTTTTGGACACTTGAAATATTCCAACCACTGGAATTTTCCAATGACTGACCCACCGTCCATCAGCAATGATCCAGAACTGAGGCAGACGTGGCCACCTGAACTAGTCCCTTGAAGTTTCGTCTGCAGGAGAATCCACCTGAGACCAAAACCCATCTTCAAACTTTTATTGGCTTCATGAGCTGCAGTAGCTGGGACTACTTGTTCCATGATACGCTTAGGTTTTTCTTGCTCTGGTTGTGTTCATATTTGGATATGCTTTAAAGCAGTATTGAAAAACCTCTCTGCAACCATGTCTCAGACAACCGTTGCTGGAACCGGTGTTCTGCAGAAATATGCTACCTGTTGAGATGTGCTACACACATGTGCCGTTCTACAGTCTTGAATTCAATAAACAGATTTATAGTTTATTTTTGTTTCGATATTTTTCCATAAATATATATTTTACCTATCAAATAAATACTCCCAGGACAGAAACACTAAATATGATGTTATTTTAACTTTCTTTGCATTGTCAGAGTGACAGGCAAATTTTTGGACACACCCAAAGGAGAAGGACCCAACAATGGCCGATAAGGACCCAGAGGGCTTTTATATAGAAAATATCAGGGAAGGATCATAAAAATACACTTAAATAATTAACAGGAAACACTCACTATAAACAAGAATACTGTATAAACTTCTAATGACATCTCATTATGAAATAAGGTGTCATTTCGTACTATGGCAGCATTTTCAGGGCAGCATAAATCACCAGAACACCACTTCCTGCTGAGACCTGAAGTACGGAGGTTATTTAGTCTAGTAAAGCCCTCGGAGGGTCCAGAGTGTCTCATATGAAGCTGGATGTGTTTTTTGGTTAGTATCCACTTAGACAAGTTTCAAAATTGTTGCTTGAAGTTTCTAAGTTATTCAGTACTGCTTTAATAATAATTCTAGGCTAGTAACAGATTCATAATTGCGACAGCACGTTTAATGTTCCCTAATTATAAGTTTCATTGAATTCCCTCCTCTCACCTTTAGATCAATTACTGAACCATGATTTTTCTTTTTGATTTGTGTGTCTTAATTCCTTAATTTCTTTATTTTGTCATAATGCAATTTAGAATCATTTTTTCATAAATCATTTAATGATCCACTATTCTGTAAATATCTGTAAATAAATCCCCATATATATATATATATATATATATATATATATATATTTAAAATACTGTTGTCACTCCAATGTCTTCCATGTGAAATCATGATTTTTAATGAATCAGAGATCTTAAACAAATAGGCATAATCAGCTAATGTAATTATAACTAATGTCTCCTTTTTCTATAATTGTGCCAAAGTTAATGCTACAATGGTAAATCTATTTAATTTGAATATCCTTGAATATGTACAAACGTGTTTGTTGCAGATGTAAATGACGTACAGACTTCTGTCTTTGGAAGCTACTGTACTGTAATCAAAACATTTTTATAAATCCCTGTAATGAGTTTTAGTTAAAAATAAACTAAACTCAGTTCAAAGCTACATCATCAGAATTTACTCAGTTTGTAGCAACTGAATCTCTTAGACATCTAAAGAGTCTCTGTCATCCATATAAACATTTAAGCTGAATAAAGGTTGTTGCCTGGTTTTTAACAGAGAGATCTCAGTCAGAAGAATTACACAGTCCTGTGTAAATGTGCACAGCTTTTTGATAGTGAGAAGAGTAACATGTTACGGTCAACATAGCATCGTTATCTAAAAAGAACAGTCTGTAAACAGTCTGGTTTGGTTCAGCAACCAAACTAGACAGAAACAGACTGCAGAGAACTAAAATGTCTGCAGAGAGGATCACTGGTCCTGATCTGTCCTCCATCCAGGACCTGGACTCCTAAGGAAAAGAGCAGGCAGCATCAGCAGGGACCTTCTCCCCCAGGATCTCACCTGTTCCCTCCCCTCAGGTCGGCGCTACAGATCACTGTGCGCCAAAACCATAAGACACATAAACTGTTTTTTTCCCACAAGCTGTGATCATGTTAAACATGTTTAACTCTCCCAACAAGGAAATTACCTGTTCTATCATTAAAATAATGTTCTCTACCTGCTCTGTACCACCTGACCTCAAACCAACAACTAGACTTTCATGGTGGTAAAATGGTGCTAATGTATCTCGTGTGTGTTCTATGTGTTCTATGTCCAACACTGTATATCTTTGAGCCGGAACCAAATTCCTTGTATTTGTGACATACTTGGCCAAATAAATCTGATTCTGATTCTTTGGCTAACAGAAAGGGTTTGGGGGAAAGAAAACAACAATCAGTAAGAAACTAAAAAAGAAATTGTCTCTTGACTTTAGTGACTCTGTTATTATCAGTGTCATCACACTGCTGATTAGGAACTCATTACATTCAGCAGAGGGAAAAACCTTTTATTTCATCATTTTGGAGAACCTGTCTTGACCCATGTGCCTGTATTTAAAGCAAATCTCTTTTGACTCTTTACAGCACTGGTTGGAGTTTACAAAGTCAATTGCCAAACAAATGAAGTGTGAGTATTATTTCAAACACTTTTAATGCAGATATTCTCTGTTTTGGTTTATCCTATTTGGGGGGGGCACCGAGGCTAAACCAGACTAAGGGTGTATTCAGACCTGCACTGTTTGGTCCAATTTAAACGTACCAGAGTTCGCTTGGAGCTCTGGTCCGCACCTTCCATGCAGGTCTGAATGCGCACAAGCGAACTCTGGTGCGGACCAAAGAACCGGACCGAGACCCACTTTTTCAGGTGGTCTCGGTCCGCTTCCAAACAAACTCGGTTTGGTTCGCTTCAGGTCTGAATAAGAACCAGTCTCAATTCGCAGGATTTATGCGCCTTTCTGCCTCCACCGGGAGCGTTACCATGGGAATGCATTTTTTTCCGACCTCAGCAGCGCGTCAATCAGCGACTCACAGCAAGGCCACAGTCTGGGGACAGAAGGTGAAATTATTAATTAATAATATTTCAATACACAGTTTATTTTATTAGATATCATCACAGATATTATCTGTGCACCCTGTGCTGTGTTGATGCGTGGAGCAGCGACGCAACAGCAGGAAACAAGCCGTGGCAGTGGTGGAAGGAGTTTTTAATATAGTCAGTACATGAACAGACTGCCATTTAAATGATTCTTTTCCACTGTCACGGCTTAATCCTGCTTTTCGCCGCTCGAACAGAGACACAGGTGGGAGCGTAGAGAACTTCTCCCCCAAACGAGCTGCGCAGCAGCTGTGAATCTCTCCTGGTGTGACGCAATGAGATCAGGGAAAACCTGCGCCTCTCTGCTAATGCTTCTGGGGGTTATGCTTAACGAGCTACTGTAGGAAAAATAAGGCGTTCACTGCCGTTATCGCTAAAGCTGCTGCTGACACTCAGCTCTGCAGCTCAATAACAGAACTATGACATGCAGGGCAGGAATGTTTTCCTCCATATCCGGGTCTGTGCTCTGAGTGCTGCCCTAATCACACTTGTCCAATGGGAGCACAGATCGTCACACGCGTGGATGTGATTACAAAATAAAGTTCACTTGCAAAATGCGTAGTCTGAAAAGGAACCGCACCAAACGAAAAAAATAAAGTCCACTTTTGGTCCGGACCAAACAAGCGGACTAAAGGACTTTTCTGGTCGAATACACCCTAAACATTGCACAACACACAAATAATATCCACTTCAGATAATGATGCATGTATTTTTGTTTTGTCCTCTACTTTCAGCCCAGCCTCCATTCACCATGTGTTTGCGTGTCAAGTTTTATCCACCAGATCCTGCTGCTCTGAGAGAGGAAATCACAAGGTGGGAATAGAAGTGATTGGCTTGTGTTTTCTTAATCGAGCCAATTTACTATTTTAATTATAGATGCTCTAATTGATGTAATGCTTAAAAGTTGCCTTCAAAGTTCACACACACCCAAAAAAATTAGCAACTGCACTGATTTATGTAAACAAAAGCTGGACATCTGTTTAACTCAAATAAAAGCTGTAAAACAAACTGTTTTTTTTAAATCAGTCATCTTCAATGTCGCTCCGTCTCAGTGATGTGATGGCACTAAAAAATCATTTAGATCTGGAAGAAATATTCTAAAAGAGAAACAGTGAGACATTAAAGCTACAAATTGGTGCAGTGACGTTTTAAAACTGGTCTTCAGCTTTGATGAGAGGAAAGCACTTGTTGGACTCTATAATAAAGAACACTTAACACTAAGCCAAACATTTAATTTATGTTGTTCAAACACAGTTAGTCTTTTTATCAATGTAATGTTTTCTCTATTTTATCAATAGAACCAAAATTCGAGGATTTATTACTCACTATTTCAGCATTATGGGTTCTGAGATGACATCAGCAGTTAAAAAAACAAAAATAAAAATAAATAATAAAGTTTTTACACATTTAGCCAGCAGCTTTTTATTCAAATGGCAGATTTGAAATTAAAACATCTCCTCAGCAGGAAGAGGCTTTTCTTATGAGTTAATTAAAGTAATAGTATATTAACTGCATCTTAGCAAAGGTGTTAAGCGCTAATAGTTTAGTTTGAGTCAAATCTCATATTTCTTTAAAGTATCTGGAGCTCAACAGGATGAGCTCGTGTGCAATGACGGTGTTCTCTTTGTGGTGTGTGTAACGTTCCTGACAACCGAACAAACTGCTGTGAGGACTGAGTGCTATAGATCCCTGTAAAGCAGATCACTCCACTGGTTGCCATGCAATGAAACCTCCCCTCTACAATCAGACTCTTCTTCATGAAGCAGAGTGCTGGCAAGAAGGAGCTCCTCCATCCTCCACCCATCTGTTCAGGAGGCTTTCAGAGACACACAAACATGCAGCAGATAAATACAACCTTACATTTCACAGCTGCTTTTGTTTGGTTTAAAAAAATGACTTACATGACAAGATAAGTGAGGAATTAGTAAATCTCATTAAAAAGTCTGGTGTGAAATCAACTAATGTGACTCCATGTGCATTCCACTGTGATGTTCTTTACAGCAGCATCTTCACAGCGGCACTAGTTACTGCTTCTGGGCTCAGGGAGAAATGTGAAATACCAGATAAAACTGTCTTATATTTATATACTGTACATTTGCCTGAGTCTAGCACCGTGAAGCAAACGGAGGGAGGCCAAGTCTAAAAGCTACAGTACAGGATGAGACAGAAAATACCCTGAAATCCACCAAAAAGAAGCCCCCAGTAAATAACTGTTAAGTGTCTCAAGCAGGTGAAACCTAGCGTGGATGAGGAGGAACCATCATGGAGGGAAGACGGCCCTACATGACTTATATCACCACTAGATGGAAGAAGTGGCTGATATCAACAAATCCTGGCTAGCGAAAGCTGCAAAACCACCCAGGAACCAAGATACAGAATGTGAAGACACCCCTGAAACAGTCCATAACGTAATAGCAGAGTGTGAGATGCAGGCAGGCAACATGTACATGTACATGGAACAGCAGAAGCAAGTGTCTGGAAGGGTGTACAGGAATGTCTGTGCTAAGTACAGGCTGGAGATCCTGCAATCAAAGAGAGTTCCACTGAGAGAGGTGGAGAATGGCAGGACCATGATACTGTGGGGCAGTGATGACTGATACAGTGATCCCATGTGACAAGAACTCTCAAGGGCTGAAAGAGGAAACAGAAGATGTGGAAAGTCCTGGTCTCAGTTTTACCAGTGATCATCAGGGGTCTCATTTATAAAACTTTGCGTAGAATCCTTACTAAAACTGTACTTAAGCTCAGCAAAAAAAATCTACTTACACCAAGTAAGTTAGGGACCTATAAAACACGGAGTACTTTATAAATCACACTTTACCTAGAAATGTGCTCAGGTGTTTCTGGATCACATCCCGCCCTCAACACGCCCACTTTCTGCCATAAATGGTCAATTCAAAGTGCCTTGTGCATATAAATGACCCAGCTCGTTACAGCATTCCACTAAAGATGATGGCGATCGCAGATCACGGAAGATCAAGGAAGTGCAACTTCACCAAAGCAGAAATTGAGGTACTTGTGGGGGAGGTGGAAAAACGAAAGGAAGTGCTTTTTGGAGGTTGTTCTGTGTTCACGCTGTTGGAATAAATAATTTTATTCTTCTCAGCAGCAGCACTGCAGGTTCTCTCCATGTCCAAAATGTGCGTAAGCCAGGTCCTTAGTCAACTTCAAGTTGCGCACATTTTTCCGCTCCGTTTTTTTATAAATCCCAAAGTTTGCGTGGAAAGTTGCTTGCGCAGTTTTCCGATTCCATTTTGTGCATAAGCAAGCTTTATAAATGAGACCCCAGAGCTCTAAGGACTTAGATCCTCAAAAACTGAATCACAGAAACAACCTCAGAGATATCTATCCTGAAGAGTCCAGTCCTATAAAACACTATGTAGAACCCTCGTGCTACCAGCTCTATGATTAAAAAGCAAGAAAACATGTATGTTTAGTACCCACATATGTATTATTTACGGGCTGCACAGTGGAACAGTTGGTAGCATTGTTGTCTTGCAGCGAGAAGGTTTGAATCCGGGCTGAGGCCTTTCTACGTGGAGTTTGCATATTCTCCCCGTGTGTGAGTGGGTTTTCTCCGGTTTCCTCCCACAAACCAAAAACATGCAAGAGGTTAATTGGTGACTGTAAATTGTCCCTAGGTGTGAGTGTGTGTGTGAATGGATTGGCAACCTGTCCAGCGTGTCCAATGACAGCTGGAGACACCAGCTCCTTGTGACCCTGAACAGGAAGAAGCACCTATGATAATGGATGTTCTTTACATTTTACTGTGCAGAAGAACGACGTAAATTCTATATTAACCACAAACACCAGAGATGTCCTGTTAATTGTTTAGCAAATATGTTTCACAATTATATTTCTTCCCATGTTTTCAAGATTTTGATACATAACTGTCTGAAGGGACATCTTGATATTAAATTAACTTCTACAGTGTGTGTTAGCCTTTAGTGATGAGTTAAATACGTTTGTGTTTCTCTTTTTTACCAACACCACAGATACCTCGTCTTCCTGCAGGTTAAGAGGGACCTTTACCACGGTCGCCTTCTGTGCAAGACATCAGACGCGGCTCTGCTTGCTGCTTACATATTACAAGGTGTGATGGATGAGCAGCGTTGTCATAGACCCAATGCATTTTTACTTAGAATGTGTTCTGTCTCACATGTGTAGGTGTGTGCGTGTCTTCAGAGACAGAGGATCAGTCCTTCTCCTGGTGTTTGATGAGAATCGTAGTTAGTTAATAACAAATTTGATTGAACAAATGTAAACGATATTATTGGGACTCTGTTTTTGCTCATTTGAGATACATTTAAAAACAGTCAGAGTGCCAATCCTCCATCCTGCCGGGATTTTGTCTCTCAGCTCCTCTCTGAGTCTGGCTTCTCTCAACATGAGAAGTCATTGTATTAGAAGCTGTAGTTAATAATCATGTGAAATTTGTTGTTTACAACTAAAAATAACTGATCAAAACCTCACCATGATATTTCTCAACATCTCCTTCATTCTATTTTATTTCCTTTCTCAATTTTCTCAGCTGAAATTGGTGATTATGACCCTGGGAAACATCCTGAAGGTTACAGCTCCAAGTTTCAATTCTTCCCCAAACACTCAGAAAAGCTGGAGCGACGAATTGCAGACATCCACAAGACAGAACTCATGTAAGGTGACGCGTGTCCAGATCCCACAGAACACATGAGAACTCATAGCCGCTACACGCTCACTTTCACTTTACCTTGTGAGATCATTTCTGTTCTCGTTGCACCAGCAGCCTTTGTGTTAATGATGGTGAAACAGGCTGAAGTCACTTTACAAGTGCAGTGCTGCAACAGTACAAAGAAAACTTAACATTCACACTTTTGCATAAATTTGACCCAAAGAATCATCAGAAATTCTTTAAAATCCAGAGACCCATCTGTGGATTTTTTCTGCCTTTCATATCGACTAACCTGACTGGTTGTGAAGGCAATCACATCTGCTACAGCGCTCATTTGTCCACATAAAGTTCTGTACACAATAAATCAAGCTTGTTTCCTGCAGATCAAATATCAGCGCCTTGCTGCTGGTGCTCTGAAATGAATCAGAGTTTAACTCCTTTGCAGAAAATATCTAGCAGAATACGGTGCAGGATTTAGTCCTGCACTGCCCTCTATTGCTCATTTATGCCTTGTTCATAAAGTACAGAGCATTTTCTTGTATGTGTTAGAAAAGAAGAAAGAAAATCAATTTGGAGTAGCTCATTTTTAGGGTTACACAAAATGGCATTCTTTTGCATAAATCATTACTATACAATACAGGTAAAAACAAAAAATAAGACTGCTGTTTTTTTTTTATTGCCACTATTTTCAGAGGTCAGTCACCTGAAATATCAGAGCTCAACTTCCTCCAAAAAGCCCAAACACTGGAGACGTACGGAGTGGACCCTCATCCATGCAAGGTAGAGTTTAAAAAATAGATCCCTTAAATTGAAAAGATTCTTATTTCCAAAACCCCGGTCACAGTGACCTGTGCAACAGGCTGCGAACATGCTATAAACACTTTTTGGATTATCTCCTACGGCCTCCTTAAAGCAGCCTTAAAGTTTCTCTGACATGCTCAGGTCTAAATAAAACATTTAGAAGCATTAAATATCAAATTTTATTCCATAATTAAAATGTTGTTTACTGAAACATGGTGCAAATTTGTGTTGTTTGACCCATATGAGGCAAGTATGAATGTTTTTATGAGCTTCTGTCTCAGTTTTGAAACTGGAAATGATGAAACGCAGGAACTCTTTGTTTACATCTTATATGGACACTGAAAACAATTTATGAGCTTGTGAAAGAAAAAAAGACTAAAATCAACCAAAAAATCTCTCATGGAGTTTCTAATGTCCGATCCTGACTTGTGCACGTGACTCCGACAATTTACATTTGATCAGGTGTGTATGATAAGAACACAGATTAAGTTACTCACTTGAGGAATTATCAGTAACTGGGTATAACGCAATGCATTGTGGGTAACTATGTGTTTCACACATTTTAATCCATCAGCTAACCTTCTAATTAAGCTAGTCGTCTTGGATGGTTGTGAGTTTTTTTGTGAGTCTGTTGTCACCAACAGTGTTTATATGTCTCACCTGCTCCCTTACTGACAAACATGTCAGTTAATTTAAAGAGGCCCTTCCATTAAAAACTGTTTTTCTGAGGTTTCTGTTGAATATTTTAGCTCCACAGGTGTTCTTACCTTCATAGTGGGTGTGAAAACAGGTCAACAACTTCTCTTTCAGTTTTAATCTCTCAAACTACGCAGGTGGCGAAAAAACCAGAGTTCTCCCGAGTTCGAACAGCCTGTATCTGTTTCATCTCAACTCCTTTGTTCGTTAGTATTCATCAGCTCCTGTAGTTGAAACCACGCCTAGCAGGCTGCTAGCTAAAAGCTGTAGCGTAAGACATAACAAACAGGAAAACACGACTTCTGACGTTGCCATGCGCAGCGGGGCAGGAAACAGTATACCTTGCTCTCATAGGCTAGTTTGTTAGCCAATCTGAGTTCAGCAAATTCTAATAATGAATATGAACAAGCTGCTGACGAAGCAGCCTGACGGAAGGAGCCGGAACCACCCGAACTTTAATATAGACAGATTGAAAGGTCTGTTAATCAGTGTTTCCTAATGTTTTTTAGATATAAAATGTTTCATATTACTGGTTAATATTTAAGAAATAACCACAAAGTCCTGAAATTTGTATGAAATGGCCTCTTTAAAGCACTTTGCTGCATCTGTGACCAGTGCTTTTTTTCTTTTTGATTCTCTCCCTCTCTGCTCCACCTTTCCTCTTTCCCTGTCCATCTCGCTCCATTTTCCCTCTTGAGTGAAAGGTGTGGGAGTGTGTGTGTGGCTGCAGACATCCACAGAAAAAAGAGAGGAAGGGGGTGATTGTGCTACTTGATGCATCTGAGTGAGCATCACCGAGGCAGGTGTTCTAATGAACCACAAGATGGATTGTTTTTTTAACAATCAAGCTCCACCTGACCGTCGGCCCAATCGTAAGCGGGCCAGTTTGGCAGTCAGGACACTGTGATCCAATGATGATCCTGACAGCCGCTACGTATATTCCCCAACAAAATATGCAGACAGTTACAAAGTCTTCATAAAATTGATGAAATTGCAGTGAGTTGTTCGTATGTGCCGTACACACCTTGTGACATTAAGGTCTGTAGACTGGAGGAAGGTTCTAACGAACCCACATGAAGAGCCCCAAATTTATGCAGGCAAGGCCAAATCCTCTCATATATCAAGAATTCATCAAGTTGTTTATGCAGCAGCCATAATAACTTCCTGTGGGAAACAGTGCACGCCTCCAGGAATGTTCATGAACTCTAGATTTTGTAGGAAACAGGAGATTCATTTGAACTCATCCTTCATATGGGTCATTGTGACTGAGGTTTTAATGTGGGTCTTTTATCAGGAGTTTTGAGGTCAGGTCATTGTTTGATGGTTGAGCTTCTTTTTCTTCTTCTTCTTCTTGTGTGTTCATCAGGATGTGTCTGGGAATCCAGCTTTTCTGGCTTTCACTCCTTTTGGATTCACTGTGTTACAGGGAAACAGAAGGATCCATTTCCTCACATGGTAAAATTTATTTTCCAGTCTTTCAGCACATTATGCACTGTTGGCATTATTATTTATCTTCACTCACTTAATATTTAGTCATATGTGCTCATTATTTTTACTCTCCCTTATTTTTTCCATCTGTCTGTATCCTAACTTCAGGGAGGAGGTGACCAAACTCAAGTTTGAAGCAAAGACATTCCATATATATGCAAATCAGAGTGAGGTATGAATAGTTATAATAATAAAAACTCTATAAAACACCATCACGCTGAATTTTCACTTCAACAATCCAAATACATAAATAAACAAAGCATTACTGTTGTAAATGTATTTATTTATATCTATTTGTTATAAGTAATATGAAAATGTTGCCACTTTGACCTATTCCAGGACAGGAAGATCATTCTAACTTACTTTGCACCAACACCAGAAGCCTGTAAGCATCTGTGGAAGTGTGGAGTTGAGAATCAGGCCTTCTATAAGTGAGTCACAAGACATGCAAAATTACCAAGGAGCGTCATGTATTTTATTGAGTGTACGATTAAGATTGTGCATGTAATCTCTTTTCTCTTTTTGCTTAAAGGCTGGAGAAATCAAGTCAAGTGCGCACTGTGTCCAGTAGTAATCTCTTCTTTAAGGGTAGTCGCTTTAGATACAGGTACCAAAAACATGCAGTGGGTGTTTCTCAATGTCAAGGAACCTTGCCTTGATGCCTTGGTCCCGCCCCGGTTGCCTAGGAGATATGTCATCGGGACCCGCTAAGGCGCGTTCCAATGTTTATGTGCTACCAAGGCATCTGTACTTGGTTGGCCCGCTGTTTAGCTAACATACCAAGGATACATGGGCGTGCCTTGATGCCTTCCCTCGGTCACAAATTTCCCAGAATACATCACTGTATTTTTAAAAAATGGTGGTTGAGGAGCCGACAGCAGCTACTTCAAAGGAAAATTTCCTGTTTGAATGTAAGTTATGTTGCTATCAGGCTTATATTTAAAATGTTTTGGGTTTTTTTTTATCCAAAGCAGTTATATGGTTGGTTAGTTGCTTTGCAGTTGAAGCTTCGGTGATTAGAAGGTATTAATTCGTTTGCACATTTATTTTATTTTATTTTTATTAACATTTCTAGCTCCATGGACGATGGGCGGGACGTAAACAGTGCGCGTGAGCGGGCAGCCGCGGTCACGTGAGTGAAGTCTGTTCCAGTGTCCTCGTAAGCAAGATGCCTTGTCTACTACGGCAGTGCCTTGGTAGGCAAGGTTCCTTGACATTGAGAAACACCCAGTGTGTTATAAATAAACATTAAAGTCCTATTTTTTTAATTCCTTGTATGACACTTTGGTTGTGTTCTGATGTTCTGTCTTCTATAATTCTTTCAATTGTTTTTCCAGTGGAAAGGTTGCAAAAGAAGTGATGGAACAAAGTGCTAAAATTAAGAGAGATCCTCCTGAGATCCACAGGTTGCAATTTGACATTGCTGTATATTTAAAATGTGGCCACAAGAGTTTGTGTGTTTAAGTGATTATTTTTTTCCTTTAATCCCAGAGCTGGCATGGTTCCCAGTAGAAGTTGTCCGTCAATCACCCATGGACCTCGCCTGACCAGCGTGCCCACAACCCGTCGGCGAGCCGTGCACATCTCCATAATGGAAGGTAAAAAACACACAAGATACAAGAAATGACATTACAGAAAAGGCAAATAAAATAAATAAAAATCATCATTTGATGAGTAAGAGTTCCTACAGTGTAATTGCTGGATGAAATGAGTGAGAAGAGTTTGAAAGAGATAAAGTTTGTTGTTGTTTTTTGATACTCAGCTGCTGTGATAATAAGTGAAAGTTTGATGCAACTATTTCTTTTACTTTACTGAACTCAAATAGTTTATTAAACGTAATCTAAATGTGAGAGGTGCCTTTCCTGAACCTAAAACTGTATTTATGTAGAAGATCATTTTAAATAGTAACTATAAGGTTTAGATTTTTAGTATTCAGATTGCAACTGTTTGCTGTGTCACGGCTCTGCAAGTATTAACTGAACTGTTTTAGAATCTGTAGCCATGTTGAAAACATTTATCCAATCTGTTGTCAATATATAATTTATCCTGTTTTAGTATGAATACCAATGCTAATTGTATGCTAATCGTTAGCTAATGATACTCATGTTTGGGTAACTGAAAAAAGCAGCAGAAAATCAAACAACTAGCAACTAAACTTTATTGTGTACCAGACAGAAGCATATTTGGATAGTAAAGTAGATGAACATGGGTAGTGACATTGTTACAGCCAGTGTAACATAAAACCGAGTACAATAGAATATTAGCAAACATTATTTACTGCTGGGGAGTTATTAAGTGTATCTAAAACTGAATAACTGTGCTGATAATATTTTAGTGATATTATTGTAGTCGAAATTATAAAGTTCTAACACTTCTAAAATAGCAAAAATGGTCAAAGTTCAGCATTAAGACACTTTCTGCAGTTATTATATTTCTTTGTAATGTGCATTCCATAAATGTCTCACTTGGTGTCAAAGACGTCTCACTTTAACGAAGCTGCAACTAAAACAAAACAGCAGTGGACTTGTCTAAGCAGATTCAGATACAGCTGCATTCCACCAGATGTGTAACATCAGTGAAGCGTAATACGCAGCTGATAGTCGCCATTAAAGTCAATGGGACCATTTCCACAGGGTGCGAAGCAACATGAATTGGATGCATCTCAGAATCGTAGTGTCGCAGCCTTTTATGCAGCAGGTCTATTTTTTACACGTGCAGATTGGTGTTTGCGAGACTACGAAAAAACACAGTACCTGTGACGTGTTTGAAGTCCGTCGGTGGTGTGAAAATAAACCACATACCATCTGGATACATGTTGTTTTTCTCCCTGCTTGTTGTTTTGTCTGACGAAATCACATCTCCTGGGACCAGCTGGATGGAACACTTTACGCGAGTGATACGTGTCTTAAACACTCCCGGGGGGGGAGGGACGTAATGCTAATTTCATGATCAAAATGCTACGCACCGCTGACGCATCCAGTGTAAATGAGGGGACATGCATGTTTGATTACATTACATTTTACATATTTGTCTGTGTTGCTAAAAAGTTTAATCGTTATTCATTTCTGATAGCTGTATCTTCTTCCTACTGTGTGATAGTTTTGCTATAGATCACACATCCACCCTTCCCAGCACACCTAAGATTCTAACAGATTCATTGTTATGTACAAACTCAAACTGCTGTAAGTGCCTCTCCACGTCAACATCATCCCTGCTCGTGTGTCACTCATTCTCTCAGTGTCTGTCGTGATTGGGTGAGTTCATACACACACACTGACGAGCGCCGGTCAGACTCTGGCCTCAGGCATTTCTTTGTCATGAGTAAGTCACTTATTTAGTTTATAAAAGGCACATACTGTCCCCTCTCTCCCCAAACTGGCCATTAACCTTTATCTAGTGCTTCCTCTGAGAGTTAGTTTGCTCCCAGTTGATCAGTTTGATCGAACTAATAAACTTTCACCAAAAGTCTATTCCCAACAACAGATTAGGAGTCTTTTGTCAAACTGGCTTGGCTCTTGTCATGAGCAGAGTGTGATTTATTACCCCAGTGTTGCACCATTGAAGCAAACCCCCTGTGTTTTTGTATCGTTGCTCTTTGTGCCCTGGTATTTCATCTGGTAATAATATCACAGCCTGAAAATAGCTCCTGCTTTCAGGGGTCATTCTGCATGTGTCACAGCCGACAGGAGGGAGGAAACAACGTGAACAAGAGAACGGCATTCCATGGCTTTGCCTTTCACTCTGTCACTATGCTCCTAATTTGTCTCATGTCAAATTTCCTGCTGCACAAAAGCTGCCAGAGAGGGGAGTGAGGCTTCAGTCAGAGTCCTAGAACAGAGGCAGATTGAGCTTAAAGAAAGAACAGCACTGCTGTTCCAAGGTCAGGATCAAACCTTTGGTCTAGCTGAATCATGGTGAAGTGTCTGATAAAGATCAAGACCAAGGTGAACGTTCACTTGCATATGATTAATCACTGCTGTCGGGATGTCAAAGTACGTGTGCTGGCTATGGGACCGAGGCTTTTTGGAAAAGCTCTGGGGGTTCTACCACTTTTCCCTGCCCTGCCTGGAAGATCTTCATCCTCAGGTTCTGGTCCTGGATCGGGACAGAATTCTAGAACCCCTTCTAGGTTGTCTGTCCCACCCTTGTTTCGTGACTGCAGTCAGCCACAAGTTAGCTGTGAAGGTAAAAACTTCAACTGGTTTTGTAACATTATGGTTACTGGGAGCTTTGGCTTTTTTATATAAATTAAATTTTGTTGGATGTTAGTCCAAAAAGTGGACTTATTTTTATGTTCCTTGAAGATGTTTCAGCTTTCATCCAAAAGTCTTGGTTTGGGAGTTCCAGGCTTGTAAGTTGTAATAACCAAGGCTCATTAAGTTATTTTTAAATACCTGTGACTTTTTATGCTAGATGTTGTGATCAATTGTTTCACTGACTTGATTGTTTTGAAACTGTCTTAGAAGAAGTATAAATGTAGTATTATAGATCCTGGAATGACTCTTTAATGTAGGTATTTTCCTTTTAACTTATATGGCTTCTCTAACTCCTCTTTGAAACCAGCTGTCCTCTCTATCTAAAATGTGGACATGACTGTCCTCAAAAGAGTGTCCTTTATCTTTAAGCTGTAGATGTACAGCTGAGTCTTGACCTGAAGAACTGGCTCTTTTTGTTGTGTCATGCATCTGTGGAGAGGCCGTTCAGTTCAGTTCAGTTCAGTTCAGTTCAGTTCAGTTCAGTTCAGTTCAGCTCAAAACTTTCAAAACATTATAGTCAGAAATAAAAACATATTTTCTAAAACTGTTACACATGCATCAGAAAAAGAGAAGAAAATGGTACCACAACAAAATAGAGACGACTCCCAAATGTCAGACACTTAAAAATAAAGTATTAGGGAACCATAAAGAAACCACAAAGCTTCACAGCATAGGGTTCTTTCTTGAACCCTAAACCCTTTGAAGCTAAATGGTATGAAACAATGTCTACAAAGTAGTTAAGTTATTACAGTTTAAACCTCCTCTTCCATCAGTAACTCTGATAAATGTAAGTTGAGAAGTTAATAAAATTGATGAGCTTGAAACACTTAAAGACCCAGCCAGAGTATACAGTATCAGGGTTGTCGAAATAATCAATGCCTAGATATTAAATATACAGTATGTACGAATTTTATAGTGAAATACTCACACAACAGTCGAATGTCCCACCGATGTTGAAAATAAAGTCACATTGTAACAGATCTTAATAAAGCTAGCCCGGACCAGAATCATTATTTACACGTCCAGACTTCCTGGTTTCATAACGAATCACATGTGAGTCTGCAAGGCTGCCAAGTCTTCAACACAAGCAGCTGTAATTCAACAACGAGCAGCAGCAAAAAGTAAGAAACCACCACATCCTTCCAACTGATCAGCCGAGCTGCACGTGATGGGGCGTTCAAATGCACTTAGGAAAACTCAACGCTTAACAAATAGACCTTCAGACATTCCCAAATATTGAACAAATACAAGAGAAACAAAATGAGAACCAACATCAGAACTGGCAACCCTACAGAAAAATCAGGGAGGGGAGGGGGTGAGTATCTGGGAGCAGACATTTTTTTTTTCTACATGAACTGCAGGATTTGGATTTGACAACACGGTCTAATTTGTACACACTGTACCTTTAATCGATACTAAAACTGGTATCTAAATTAGATATTATGTTCCCATGGTATCGATATTTTGGAGTCTCCAATATACGCAGCCTTTTTTGGAGTACACCGGCACGCAGTTCCCAGACAGCCAGGTGCCATAAAGCAACCTGCCAGAAATCAACATGAGGAGAAACTGCTGCACGGCCGCATCACGTTATCCCACAAGTTGGCTTTGTTATACTTTTTTGTTTCAGTTGCGCTCTGAGCTGCTGTAGTATTTTCATTGCATAATTTCTTGACTTTACTTTTTTTTTCTACATGAACTGCGGGACTCGGATTATACGACAAGGTCTAATTCTTACATACTGTACCTGTAAATGTACTAAAATACCAAAAAACAATACCCAGAAATGTAGGCAGGACTATTAGACACTCATTTATAGTTTATCATAAAAAAAAGTTGATTTGGGGGTGAGTTGCACTTTAAAGGGGTATTATTGTACCATTTGTTGTAAGGGTCTATCTTGCTGGTGATGTCACTGAAAGCAAACAGAGTCTGTAGAATGGTTAGAAGGGCATCAGACCAGAATCTTGTTGCATGATCCAGTTTTAGCCAAGCTTTGGTTGTCTGACAGATGGCCTAAGTGACGATACTCTGATATACATGAGTTAATGATCTGGCTGCAAAACAAACCCAAATAATCAGTCCTCCACCACTGTGCTGACATTTGGTTTGTGAGGATATACTGTGTTTGGTTTATACCAAATTATAAAAAGGATAACTAATAATTTTAAAATAGGCATAAATTTATCAGAAAAATGTGTCAATTTGTGACAAACAAAAAAAATCACTAAATGGTTAAAAAAATCTAAAAAGATGTGAATCGGTTTAGAACTTGGTGAAGATAATGTTCATTTCACGCCGACATGTCAAACCAAAAACTAAAAGTAGTTGGACTTTCTATATACAGTACCATGACTCTGTATAGTTTATGTATAATAAAATAAAAGTATAAATATATGGTATGGTATGGTATGGTATGGTATGGTATGGTATGGTATGGTATGGTACGGTATGGTATGGTACGGTATGGTATGGTATGGTATGGTATGGTATGGTATGGTATGGTACGGTATGGTATGGTATGGTATGGTATGGTATGGTATGGTATGGTATGGTATGGTATGGTACGGTACGGTATGGTACGGTATGGTACGGTACGGTATGGTATGGTATGGTACGGTATGGTATGGTACGATATACAGTAGATGACTTTTCATGTGGGCAAGCATGTAAAGTTTAGTTTTTAATTATATCCCATATCTTTATCTCATACCGTTTGGGTTCTACATTCCTAAACCTTGTTAACACTCCATCAAACTGTATTTGTGTCTTGTGCCAGATAAATATTCCATCTGTGTTTTCAGGCTTGGAGTCTCTGAGAGACAGTGCCCACTCCACGCCTGTGCGCTCCGTCTCCCATGGTGACTCCTTCATGCCTTCCCGGGGACAGATGGAGGACGGCGGCGAGGCAAGCGCGTCAGCAGTGTTCTCTGATGAGACCTATAGCCCTTCAGACAGCGTGCTGCCCACGCCTGTGGCAGAGCATGGGATTGAGATGTCACTGGCCCGTCACCTCAATGGCGCACCCTGCAGCATCGATGAGGAGAAGGAATCACGGGCGGGGGCATTGAAGGAGGGGCAGGCAGCAGAGTTGGGGGCCAGTAGAAAAGCACTGCGTACAGCCAGAAGCAGATCCTCACCTCCAAGTGAAGTAGAAGAGCTTAATAAATTCATTTTAAGTGTTCTGCGCCTGTTTCTGGTTACCATTGGACTGCTGTTCGCCCTGTTGCTGCTTCTCATCATGTTGACTGAGTCAGACCTGGACATTGCCTTCCTGAGAGACATCCGCAAGACCCCTGAGTTCCAGCAGTTCCACTTTGAATATTTCTGCCCTCTGCGGCGCTGGTTCGCCTGCAAGTTACGATGGATGGGTGGTTTCCTTGTTAGCAAGTGAGGTGAACTATAAAAACTGACTGACTGACCTAACGCAGGCTTCCACCAATGGAGACGGGACATGTGCACTAAACAGGCCAGCAGGAAGAAAGTGATTGTGACTGGCTTGATAATAATACCGGCTTTTTCCAGGAAGGAGATTCTGTCATGAGCCACAGACTGAATAAGCACCACTACAAGTAAAACAAAATCACATTTTATTTTTGGTCATCTCAAGGTGTTTTTTTCTTTTGCATAAAGTTACTGAAACAGGGTTTAAATAGAGCAAAGTCTTATAGACTTAACTTGTTCAACAGATATTAGAGTTGCCTTTATTTTTTAATAGATTTGTATGCTACAACCATAGGCGCCATTTTAACCGGGGATGCTGGGGACATGTCCCCAGCACTTTTTGCAATAGATCAGTTTGTCCCCACCACTTTCTAGGGATCACTGGCTACAGTTTTCTGACAAGTGGCAGAAATAAACCTTATCATATGGAGTAGGACATGCAGTATTGTCATTAGAAGTTAGAGGCTATTTGATCAACTTGATGCAGATTTTTTTAACGCGAGCAGTCAGACCTGACATTCACTCATGGTCCCAGGAGATAACCTACTACAGTATTATACTTTTTTAAGTATGCCATTACATAATGCATACTTTAACTGTAAATGAAAATAAAACCATATTTAATTTATTTAAATTTACAGCATTTCAGAAAGAGTGCGTGCACTGCATGCAGGTGAGAAAATATGTTTAAGGTGAGAAAACAAAGAAAAGATTAAATAAAATTAATAAATTTTGCGTTATCTCGAGGACGTTTTTAAAAAGCCTCTACTTGCGGTCTGCTGCAAAATTAGCTTCTTAGCTGAATGAAGCTGCTCTCCACCAGCGGAAAACTTCAATGTACTCAATCTGTGAGTGTTAGTACTCCGTTCCTGCACTTTTGTGCTGTTTTTATTTCAGAGGTAAGAGTTTAATTTACAATGACGTCACCAGGTCATTCAGAGGTCATCAGCCTGGAGTGGTGAGTTTTGTCTAGTACGCTGCACATTATTTTTCTCTTATTTGCGTATTTGACCAGCCACAAATACTATAAATATAAACATCATTATTCTTTGTGCTAGCTACGATATGGATGTTACTGATCCTTCCTGTCGATCAGCCTAATGGTGGATTTCGATGCAGTTTTTAAAAACAGGTCAAAACACACCCGACTTTCACGTTTTATTGATCGAATAAACATGCAAATTTTAACACCTGTTAATACACTGCAGTGCATATAGGAACCGCTAAATGGTTCAATACTTATGCATTATATGAATATTAGGGTGCATTCACACCAGCCCTGTTTAGTCCGCTTGAATCAAACTCTAGTTCGTTTGCACAGAAAGTCCGGTTCGGTTGGGGAGGTGTGAACGGGCAACCGAACTCTGATTCGGACCAAACAATCGAACTCTAGTCCGCCTAAAAACGTGGGTCTTGGTTCAATTGAAACGAACTCTGATGCAGTTCGATTGCATGTGTGAATGCAATCGCACTGGGACCGCACCAAAAGCAGGAAGTGGACTATGTTGTGTAGTTCTCTGTCTTGTTATCTGCTCATTCTGAGTCCAGTGCTGCAGAATATTGATCTGGTACATTCACCAAACAAAAGAGCCCAAAACCACCAGAATCTGCTGCTAGTCCATGTTTGTTTATGTTTCACTCTCCCGCTGCAGCGCCAGGAAGTGCAGTAACAAGTATTGCAGAAACTCTACAGCGCCACCACAGGCGGGGGTGTAACATGCTCCAAAGGTTATTTGATTCAGTTCATAGAGTGCAGTGTGAATCCAAACCGCAGCAACTAAAAACAGCAACAATGTTGCAATTTTGGTCCCCAATCGAACCGAGTCCACCGGACTATCAGGTGTGAATACAGCCTTTAATAACATCTCCCCAGCAGTCTTCTAACCACACTCAAGTTTATTGTTATTGTCCCCACCACTTTTAAAATTGGCACCCTTGGTTACAACATTATTGTATGAGTGTGACATGAAGTTTGGGTTTGTTTTGGAAGAAAGTGCAGCTAATTATTATTACTGTATATAAAGTCAAACAGCAGCAATTCAGTTTTATTTCTTGATGACTGCTGCAGGTGTTTGCAGACTTGAAAAGCATGAAGGCAAGACAACAAAGAACAAGAGAAGCACTGTGTAATAAATATAGTGCCCTCAGTCAGAAAATCTGTAAAACAAGGTTTTATGTGGCTCTAAAGCAAAGATTCTGAAATACAAATTCATCAGTTCACCATTTGGACACTATGTGCAGTAAACATAGGAAAGTTGAGCAAAAGTGACAAGTGCCCCCAAGTGTCTGGCTGCAGAATGTTTTAACAACAGCCCTCTTCTTATAAGCAAATAAGAACATTTACTGATTTAATAAATAAAAATACACCTCAGATTTCATTTTCCAGGTGCTTACTCCTGTTGATTTGTGAAGTTCTTACCTTGCTGCTCAATGTTCAAAATTTTCTTAATACAACCCCGATTGCAAATAATACTGTTTAAAATATAAATAAAAACAGAATGCTATGATATGCAAATCTCAAACGCATATTTTATTCCTAATTTAACATAAACAACTCGTTGACAGTTATATATATAGATATTTAACCATTTCAAATAAATTTCCAATTGAATTTGATGGCAGCAAAACATCTCAAAAAAGCTGGAACCGGGTCGACAAAAGGCTTGAAAAGTATTTGGCACAATTTAAAAGCAACTTGAGAAACATTTGACATCTAATCAGATTATTTGCCAACAGCTCAACTGAATAAAAAAGAACATTTCAAAGAGGCGGACTCTCTCAGATGTTAAGTTTGGTGGAAGTTCAATAATCTGCAACATACTGCACTTATTACAGGATGTCTTTAGACATTGTTGTTTAAGAAATGAGAAACAACTCATTGCACCAGCTGGGGTTAAATAACTTGTTGCTAGGTGAAAGCTAATCACCCATGCAGTAATTATCCAATAGGAGGCTCGTACCTATTTGTTTAGTTAAATCCAGATGGGGACCTTTTATTGGCCAGGCAGTGTAGTTTCCATGAAATAACAAAATATCTCAGTCTCAACATTTTATGTTTTTTTTGTGTTCTATTGAGAAAAAAATATACATTTCTGAGATTTGAAAACCATTACTTTCTGGGGGGTTTTTTCTTTTGGTTTTGGGGTTGTGTCAATTTGATTATTTAAAAAAACACCAAAATTATGTACCAGTGAGCAGGTGGGACTTTCAGTCTTACATCCCTCTCGAGCACATGTTCTGTTTCCAACAATAAAAAATGTGCCAGTCATGACATTCCCCAACATGTGGGATAAGGATGGACAATAACTTAATCGTTTGCGATATACCATTGAAAATTCTCCTCATGTTAAAATTGCATTTCCTCGCTATAATAACAATAAGTCAATAAGTTGATGGCGTAGTTTTGTGCGCAAGAAACGAACTCCACAGTTTGGAACTGGTTTGGTAACAGAAAATCCGATGAGGAGCAAACTACCGTAATATGCAAAAACAATGGTTACATATAGTGGAAAGACAGCCAATCACATCCATCGTACAGTCATGTGACATCACCCCAGTCTGTAATGTGCCAGGAGCAGTGCTGCTAACGTAGCAGCAACTGTGTTGGTATGTTTACTGAGTGTTTAGACTCCTCTACAGGATTCTTTTTTTAAAAAAGTGACTAGAATCGTGTGACCTTTTATGGTATTATTGGATACTTTTGTAGACTAACGTAATACACCTACAGTATCATGTTACTGTGTTCCCTTAGCAGTGGAACACCCCACTCAGTCGGACAGATAAGAGTCCCGCTGAGTCCAGAATGTTGATGTTTGCTCTGATGCAAAGGTAAAATATTTTCTGTCTGAAATAAACAACTGCACACTATCACCAAATCACAGATTTCATTCGCAGCCCCAGTCACTTCCACACCTGGTCTGTGTTGCTTCTCTGAGTCTAAACTGACCCCTCAAAAAATACAGTAAGGAGTGGGAATAGAATCCTGAATTAAAAGGCTTGTTGAAGCCATATAATAATATGAACTATCACATTTACAGGAACATTATGCAAGTTAGGCCACTTGATATGAAAGGGAACAGGTGTGTGTGTCTGTGCGTGGGGGGCGCTAGTTATCGTTCAGTTATCGTTATCGAGGTGAGCTGCTCAATATATTGCGATATTAATTTGAGGCCATATTTTCCATCCCTATTGTGAGATACCATGGCTTCACTTCTGAACAGGGGAAATAACCATAAACATGCCATACATCTTATATACAGTCTTGTTCATGAGAAATAGTTCACTCAACTCAAACAACTGCTAAAACTTTGTAGCAATAGCTTTATGACACGTGTGATCTGTGGGCTGAATGATCTATTTTATATTAAAGGTAACTTCGTTAATGTTATTTGTGCTCACATGATCATTTTTGTCAAAAATAAAGTGAGTATTATGAAGTAACAATGAAGGTTATAGGTTCACTGTTTATGAAATACCAGCTAAATAGCACTAACGGCTACAATCAATCTCTGTGAGGTTAGATGTCACTTTGTTGTAGTAATTTAACATCAGCTGTAAAGACAAAGGCACAGAGCGAATAACACTGTAGGGAAATATTTAACTAGTTCTTTACTACCTATGATCTTTAGACATCTTGATGTGCAATAATGTTCAAATTATTCAAAAGAATAGACGTCCTAACTTTAATATGTCTGTTCAGAGGGAATCTGACTTTATTTTAGGTTTGTAAAATGATACAATTAGTACTGTTTTCCAACTGTGTGTTTTACCTGCATCTCGTGTGATTTAGTTTTGCTCTGTTGTGTTTAAACTTCTGCATTTAGCTTAAAGATTGAGTATATTTCAGTCATGCGTCTATTTCTTATTTTGAACAGTTTTTTCATGTGGAGAATTCCTTACGTTGACTTTATTGTATTTGGGCCTAAGATAATTAATGTTTACATCCTGTACTGCAACATTCATCATCACAGCAACCAAAGAACAGTCTGTTGTCGCATATACGTGAGTCTGTTTGGGTGAACACACAGAAACTCTAGGAGTCTGCTGTCCTTCTTTAGCCTTATTACTGACAGCCAACAGTGACTCTTTTATGTAGAAAAACAAAATAAGTTCCAAAAATGGGTTCTACAGTTAGTTCTCAGGATGAAGGTACATGGAAAGGGTCTGTTCCAGTGCAACTATACAATATTATGTCCAAAATTAGGCATTAATACCATTTAATACAATGTTTGGCTAATGAATATTAGTTAGACAACTAAGGTGCAGAAGGGTATTTTTATGTTTCCCCCCAAAATCTACAGATTTGAAGTTAATACAAAAACAATAACAGAGCGATTCCACACTGGCACCTTTAAATGCTTTATTTTTATTTTTGTAAGGAGTGAAAAAAAAATAGAAATCTTTCAGTTCTTTTTTCAATTTTAGTTCCAGGTTGTATAAGTAACAGATCCAATATTATTATGTGTTTTAAAAACGTACTTTTCAAATTTGAGAAAAACATTTAATAGCAGATTTTGAATAATTTCTGATTCTGGGTCAAAGTATCACTTTTGCTGTTTGTGCAATAAAAAGATGCACAACAATCTATAAAATAAATGTTTCAGCTTATATGATGAAAGCTTCTTTCTAACCTGAACTGTTTGTGCCTGTCATCAGGGTTTGCAGAATGTTTATAGTTGATTGAAACAGACTGGAGATGCATGTGTGAAAATGAACTGCAGTCCTTGTTCTTGGAGATGTTTGATGTGTTTTCATGTAAAATGCATTAAGGTGTCATTGCCTCCTCCTACTGAACTGAATTTACAGAAACTGATTATATACCCTGCGATGGGCGTGGCCAGGGAGCGACCTGGCCTTCACCCAGTGACAGCTGGATACAGACACCAGCTCCCCACAACCCTGAACAGGATCAAACTGGTTTAGAAAATACAGAAATGGACCAGGTCAAAATATTCTTGTAAAAATATGTTTAAAAAAAACCATAATGGATCAATTCTAACTTTTCATCGGGACAAATTTCATGACATCAGAGGTGAAAGACTTAATTTTAACCTTTAAACAACCTGAGAGCATTTTAGCACCTGAATTTTCACTTGAGCAGTTGTCTGAATCTGATTTACAGTTTTTGAACTGACACAGTGACAGAAGCACAGCTTCCTGTTTTATTACTGGGTCACATCAACAGGAACAAGATCTTATATATGTTTCTGCTGAAAGCTTCTTTCTTGTACTGAGTTCCAGCACACGACAGTGTCTGTAAGCATGTGTTCTGTATCCATTACCTCCAAACAAGACTGCTTCAGTCCAGTCACTGATTGAAGAGTATGGTAATCTATGAATAAATACTATCTATTCTTAACATCTACTAGTCTGTCTGCCTCCAAGTTCTGTTGACAAATTTAGACAAAGACACAAGCGTAAAAATAAGCTGGAAAATGTGTCGGTGTGTTTCAGATCAGTTTCTCCAGCGTCTAACCCTGATTTGAAGAAACAATGTAGGACTATTGTTTTGTTGACTTTTAGATTACAATAAGAGATCAATGTATCATATAAACCATTAAGTTTAATTCAAAAGCCACATATACGTACACATAAAAGAAAAAACAACATATGGAGTGAGTGGAGGGTCTTTATGAAAGTTTCTTCAAAGAAAAAAATACTTATCTTTTACAAAGATTCACCACAACATCCTAATGTTTTGACTTAAATAAGTTGAATTGGTAATAAAACTTTATTTACACTGTGGTTCATAGATCAACAATGGCAACCTCTCCAATTTCTCACAAAATTGATCTTTTTCTCTGGACAGAGCCAGAAACAGATTCAAACCAGCAACCTTCCGATTACCGGATGACACGCTCTATCACTTGAGCCACAGCCGCTCCAACAAGTGTTGAGCAGTCATGTGACATGAAGGCAAATGTTTTCAGGCCATAATCGATATCGTACACCTGAAAAAATAACACAAATCTGTTTCTAAACAACATTTGTCTGATAGACATGAAGACATTTGAAAGAATTAGTTCTTTTTTGCTTCACTGAACACAAAATGTTTCACCAACATCATCGAAGACAGTCTGATTCCACATCCATGCAGCACAGAGCTCCATCGTAGCTGAGGGTGAGCAGCTGGGGGGGATGAGCCGTGGAGAACGCCATGCAGCCCACCATCATCGCCCAAATCTGCACTCTGAAACATAAACACGTTCATCCATAAGTGGAAACAGTTTCTATAGAGACTGAACCATCACAAAAACACAGAGCAGATCAAACAAAGAGCAGCTGACTTTGAAGACCTTGTCTGACCTCTAGTGGTCAAACAAGAGAAAACTCACCAAGTTCCACAGACCCACTTTTCTCATTTATCTCTTGCAGCCTTCAGCAGGCTGCTGCTGCAGGGGTGAAAGGTTGTAGAGAAGATCCGATCCTTCACCACAATGTCCTCTGTAATCATCATCTTCTTCAGTACAGAGCTGTACCTGTGTTCAGACATAAATCAAATGTACTTTAATCTGCATAAACTCAAATATGCCATCTGCATTAATGTATTTTTAAATAAAAAATAACAAATCATACTTGTTCAGGTCAGGTTTCATCATTATTTCTTTTGAGTCCTGGTAATAAAAAAAAATCCCAGATAATTAAACTCCAAAACTTGACTCCTCTGGACAGGAGACAGTCACATCAGTGACTTAAAGTAGTACTACATAACTTTTCGACAGCCGTGTTTCAGACGGCCGTTGCTGGAACCGGTGTTCTGTTGAAATATGCTACCTGTTGAGATGTGCTGCAGCTACAGATTCCTTCTGCACATGTGCCGTTCTACAGTTTTGACTTCAATAAACAGATTGATTGTTTATTTTTGTTTCTATATTTTTCCATAAATACATTTTACCTATCAAATAAATTCTCCCAGGACAGGAACAGTAAATATGATGTTATTTTTATTTTCTTTGCATTGTCAGAGCAACAGGCAAATGTTTGGACACACCCAGAGGAGAGGGACCCAACAATGGCCGACAAGGACCCAGAAGGGCTTTTATATAGAAAATCTCATGGAAGGATAATAAAATAAGCTTAATTAATTAACAGGAAACACTCGCCATAAACAAGAATACTGTATAAACTTCTAATGACATTTCATTATGAAATAAGTTGTCAATTCGTACTATGGCAGCATTTTTCTTCAGGGCAGCATAAATCATCAGAACACCACTTCCAGCTGCAACCCGAATTACTGAAGTTATTAAATATAATATGGGGGACCAGAGGCCTCCAGAGTGTCTAATATGAAGCTGAACATGTTTTTCAGTGAGTATCACTTAGACAAGTTTCAAAACAGCAGCTTAAAGTGTTAAAGTTATTTTGTATTGCTTTAAACCTCTTTAAGCCTGAGAACAGTGCTTGAACTTTGGATGGCCTTTTAACATCTCAAAAATTAGATTAATAGAAAATTTGTCAAAAACTGAACACAAATAAAAGTATTCCTTTTCTTTATAATTGTGACAGTTCTTTCCTTTTTATGCTTTACCTTCAAAGGGACTCTAAGGAAGTTTAACAACAAATAAATGTTTCAAGCTACACAATTTCTTCCACATACATGCTCCAACAATGTCCTGGTCACTAGAAAGAGCCCAGGCATTTTTACCGTAGTTGTCTGTATATGTGTGTAAAATCATTTTATTAGTTATTAATAGAGCTTGTTCGATCGAACACATGAAGTCATGTGCGTTCATGCTCAGGCTATCGCTATTGTTTGCTATCGCTAGCTAAAAGCTTCAGAGAGAGTAGCGTTTGAAGCATGGATTCTACCGAGAGCTAGGGAGCACACTCCAGCCCAGACCCCAACCAAGAGTATTTTCCTGCATGACAAAAAGGGTGAAACTTGAGTCGGATCGACTAAGGTAAAGAACGGTTCGGCATTTGAGAAGTGGAAAATGCTGAGAGAATCTCGGCATGAAAAGACCTGCATTCATTTTTGCTTGAAAGGTAAGAAATTATTACTAAATACGTGGAGAAAAGAGCTGTGTCAGGTTCTGTGAGCGACTGTACTGAGTGAGTCATCCTCTCAGGAAGAAGATCTTTGGTTGGAACGATAGAAGCCCTGCGCGTGGGGAAAAGAAGCAGGTGTGTCTGCTAGATTACACTCGGACTGTCCAAAGGCATTTTTCAGCATTGTATGTTCTTTTGGCACCGTCTTCATGGGCAGGGGAGGATTAAGGTGTGCAGGGGCCCCTAGGCTACACTTGTCTGAGGCCCCCCCACACCCTCTGCTCGACCAGTGGGGGCCCCCAGAACACTTTTAACTAGCCAATGGGGGCCCCTGGGCTCAAGCCATGTCTAGCATGTGCATTAAGCTGGGCCTGCACACAAGGACAGTGAACTACCTGCGTACTAACAAAAAGTGCAGGAGTTCATATGGGTTCTGGTTAAAGAACATGCATAAAGTCACTTCAGTCATTTGTGACGTGGGATGGGGCTTATGTAAACATGTCACTGGTTTTATTTTGAAATTAAAACTGACCCCCATCACAAGAGGCTCACACCGGTGAGGAGGGTCTAGAGTCCAGCAGCAAGCTACATTCTCAGTCCCCACCGTTTTCAGGCCCACCACTCTAAAGCCTCAAACAAACCACAAAACACCACATACCCACACAGTAGATATAGAATAAATACACTAACGGCTTGCCATACACGCATTGACGTCTTACCTTGTTTGTAGGACAAAATCAACAAAAACATCAGAACACAAACCATATTTAGAGGACGTTGATGTTTGTTTTTTCTGTGCGCATGCGTGAACTTCAGACTGGTGGGGCGTAGAAGCGTCGGGGCCTCTGAGATGCGCGAGCGTGCAGCTGTATCAAGCTCAACGGTTGGCGGGCTGCACCGCGCGCGTCCACCCTGCGCTCGCGCTGTTTCGGAGACGGGGCGGGCTTTGTTGTGAGAACAGATCGGAGACAGAAGACTCACCAGGAAAAATGGCGACCGTGGGGTTCGCCGAACATCCTCCTGCCAGCCCGACCGGCACCACCGCTGCTGACACGTCCCCGTTTAGCTTTGGGCCCTGGAGCTGTTGGGTGCCGGTCCGGGTCCAACCCCCACAGCAAGGGAAAGAAATGCTCCGCCTGCGTGGAGAGTCAGCCCGGCAGCGGCTCGGCCTGTCCCACGTGCCTGGTCCGGAGACTCCCGCAGGGAGCAATCAGCTACATTTAGCCTAAGAATTAGTCAGCCAATCAGCTACTGCTTTTTCCTCAATGTTTGTAATGAGCAATAGAGGTCAAGGTTAAAGATCTACTGGCCTATGAGGGCCCTTTCCACACGTGGGGCCCCTAGGCTGCAGCCTAGGATAGCCTGTGTATTAATCCGTGCCAGTTCACGGGTGGTGCTGATTTGAGCACAGTGCTGTGATGGTGTTTTTGCATTGTGATAGTGTTAGCCGCGGTGTACGGTAATATTTTTTTTCAGCATTTACATATCGTCCATGTTTTGTCCGTCACTCTGACGCCATTTTTTGTTTCTATTGTAAACCCAAAATGCATCCAAACAAATGATTTAAAAGCAGTTGGGACATCTTCTATTGAGACTTCATAGTGAAGCCATGTTTCTGGCTAGTGCTTACAAGACAGCAGTTACTTGGCTCAGGCGGTAGAGCAGGTCGTCTGGTAACTGGAAGGTTGCTGGTTTCCCTGCTCTGCCCAGATATTGCCTGGCCGTTGTGTCCTTGGGCAAGACACTTAACCCACCTTGCCTGTTTGGTGGTTGCCGGAGGGTCCGGTGGCGCTAGTGTCTGGCAGCCTCGCCTCTGTCAGTGTGTGTCCCAGGACAGCTGTGGCTACAAACATGTGTAGTTCATCATCACCAAACGTGTGAGTGTGTGTGTGAATGACAAAAAAACTGTAGTGTGAAGCGCTTTGGGGGTCGTAGGACCTGAGTAAAGCACTATACAAGTACACGCCATTTACCATTTACTTAAATATCAGGATGTTTTAATATCGCGAGATCTCGTATGACAATATCTTATTACACCCCTAATATTCAGATGTGCGTGTGTGTGTATATATACAAGAATATTACTAATAAAATATTTTGTTTGGTTTGAATGTACAATGATTCCTATATATTAAAAATATTTATATTTTGACATCGTCACATTATAATAAATAAGAATAAAACATTCTCTTTATGTACAAGATTTCCTTTTACAAAAATACAAGAAATACAGTGTTGACACACACCCCCACTGAGAACAAAATGTAAAATTTTTCTGTAATGAAAACTTGTACATTAAAGGGGCCATTCTATTAAAATATTTTAGCTCCACAGGTTTTCTTACCTTAATATTGGTTGTGAAACCACCACAACTTCGCTTTCAGTTTTTATCTCTCAAACTACGCAGGTGGCGATAAAACCTGAGTTCCCCTAAGTTCGAACAGCCTGTGTCTGGTTCGTCAGTAGTATGCTGCAGCTAAAAGCTGTGGCACACGTATCAAACAGGAAGATACTTGGTGCGCTGTTGCCATGTGCAGCAGGGCAGGAAACAGGAAGCCTTACTCTCATAGGCTAGTTTGTTAGCCAATCTGAGTCCAGCAAATTAGCATAATGAATATTAATGAGTTGGAGCCCAAAGCCAGCCGAATCTTCGCAGACAGATTGAAAGGTGTTTCTTAACGTTTTTTAGATATAAAATGTATATTAATGCATATTACAGGTTAATACTTCAGAAATAACCACAAAGTCATGAAATTTGTGTGAAATGGCCTCTTTAAGTTTTTAATTTAGAGATCAAGACAGCATTTATGGGGGGATGGGGGTGGGAGGTAGCAGGGAGTTGGGGTCTGAATTTTTGCTTTTGTGTTTGTCTGATTGTCTGTTTTTAATTGTTTTTATCATGTGAAGCACTTTGTTTTGCCAAGAGCATGAAAAGAGCTATACAAATAAAGTTTGATTTGATTTGATATGAACTTCTTCTCCAAGCTTCATTTATCAGACTGGTTGCTTCTCTGAGCAGCTCTGGGCATGATTTAGACATTTTGAGAACATCTAACGTCCAATGCAATGCCTCGTCCACCTGATTTACTGTGCTCAAAATGTGAAACACTGCCACCTAGAGACAAAGTTTGTGTAGCTTGATAAATTTAGCTCAACTCTCTCACATCGATTTACATGTCTGGCTGTACAGCTCAACCAATCCAGATGTTAAGGTCTGTTGACGAGCCACAGTGACAGTTTAAATTATTTTTATGAAGCACTGCAGCACCGGAACAATGGAATAATTAAATAAACAATTTAAGAATTTTTTGGGGGGAATAAATATTTACATTTTTATTTCAAAATTTAATACATTAGTGACACATTTAAAGAGGCCATTTCACACAAACTTTTGGTGTTTAATTATCTGGGATTTTTTTTATTACCAGGACACAAAAGAAATAATGATGAAACCTGACCTGAACAAGTATGATCAGTTAGTTTTTATTTAAAAATACATTAATGCAGACGGCATATTTGAGTTTATGCAGATTAAAGTACATTTGATTTATGTCTGAACACAGGTACAGCTCTGCACTGAAGAAGATGATGATTACAGAGGACATTGTGGTGAAGGATCGGATCTTCTCTACAACCTTTCACCCCTGCAGCAGCAGCCTGCTGAAGGCTGCAGGAGATAAATGAGAAAAGTGGGTCTGTGGAACTTGGTGAGTTTTCTCTTGTTTGACCACTAGAGGTCAGACAAGGTCTTCAAAGTCAGCTGCTCTTTGTTTGATCTGCTCTGTGTTTTTGTGATGGTTCAGTCTCTATAGAAACTGTTTCCACTTATGGCTGAACTTGTTTATGTTTCAGAGTGCAGATTTGGGTGATGATGGTGTTTGGCTCTTTGAGCCCCACACCCGCCCAGTGGGCTGCATGGCGTTCTTCACGGCTCATCCCCCCCAGCTGCTCACCCTCAGCTACGATGGATCTCTGTGCTGCATGGATGTGGAATCAGACTGTCTTCGATGATGTTGTTGAAACATTTTGTGTTCAGTGAAGCATAAAAGAACTAATTCTTTCAAATGTCTTCATGTGTATCAGACAAATGTTTAGAAACAGATTTGTGTTATTTTTTCAGGTGTACGATATCGATAATGGCCTGAAAACATTTGCCTTCATGTCACATGACTGCTCAACACTTGTTGTGGGAAACTGGAGAGGTTGCCATTGTTGATCTGCGAACCACAGTCTAAATAATGTTTTATTACCAATTCAACTTATTTAAGTCAAAACATTGGGATGTTGTGGTGAATCTTTGTAAAAGATTTGTATTTTTTTCTTTGAAGAAACTTTCATAAAGACCCTCCACTCACTTTGCGCTGCGTTAGCGTCCACTCGCTCCAGATGCAGTATACCGTGCAGTTACAGAAAGCAAGTATGACTCCGTTATTTACTCATTTATCTCTTTTTTGCTTACAGGAATTAATTTTAATGCCTGTGTGTCTTCACGTTGTTGTTAAGATAATAGTTTAATCTTGGACTGCACGGTGGAACAGTTGGTAGCATTTTTGCCTTGCAGTGAGAAAGTTCTGGGTTCAAATCTGCTGGGACCTTTCTGTGTGGAGTTTGCATGTTCTCCTTGTGTATGTGTGGGTTTTCTCTGGGGACTCTGGTTAAGTGGTGTCCGTGTGTGTGTGAATGGTTGTTTGCCAATGTCTGTCCCTGTGATGGACTGGCAACCTGTCCAAGGTGTCCCCTGCCTCTCGCCCAATGACCACTGGAGATATGAACCCTGCGACCATGAACAGGAAGAAGCAGGTTCAGAAACAGGATGGATAGTTTAATATTGTTTGCAGGGTGGTTATATATGACAGCAGGTGACTGAAGACCAAAAGCCAGGCAGTGTCTCAGCTCTACATGGCCGTAAATTAAACTGTCCATATAGGTCGATTGACAGCTCCAAAAAACGACCTGTGTGAGTGTTTTCTGGGGTCCAGCAGAGACTAGCTAACGACAGCGCATACACGTCCTCTCCCAGAGGAGCTGAAAAATTTGTGTCAGTTCATTTATTTTTCCCAGTTTGCTGATGCAAAGAAATACAACTTTAAATATGTATTTCTGATATACACAAACTATCAAACACTGTAGAAAAAATGCAGTTGTACCTTCTATACCCTAATGAAAAGCCGTCACTCACATAAATCTGAAGTTCCTCTGAAGAAAGTCAGCAGACACAAGATGAAGAACAACACCAGACATTAGTCGGAGCAATTGGCTCGGTCAAACACGAAAGTAGAAACACATTTTTTTCATAAATGTTGTATATGAGGTTCTGTTTGTACCCCAAAAAATTTGATTACGTTATTAAATGTAACATTGATATTTTGCATGATCATCTTTTTGTTTACACCTGACACTGAGGCTTGTGATGGATGTAACTTCGACACAGTGGATTACTCATGTAGTTGCTGTTGATCCAAGTTTGTGTGTGCGAGTGTGTCAGTGTTCTTCATGACGTGGTAAACTCTAATCCTCCCTAAGCCCAAAGCGCCACAGTGGATGTCCATTAGTTTAATGTGCTGCTACGCATCTTTTCTCTGCCCGTCTCCTCCCGCTCGCTCGCGATGCTGTAGCTCCATTTTTTTAATTTTCTCACATATTTGATTCACACTCAAACTTTAAATGTGGATCAAAAGTGAATTTTGTGTGTCTTAGTCCATTAAACATGATGCTAGAATTAACATTATTTTATCTGATAGCCTCCTCAAGAACTGAAAGATTAAACACATTTTCTCAACAATGAGAGTCACAAAATTACTTTATGCTACATTTATGTTGTCCACTGAGTCCTTAATTTGTAACTATACATCATTTAAATCATAGAGCTCAGACCTCCTCTGAGCATCTCAGTTTCCTCCATATTGTGATTTACACCAAAAATAACAGTCTCACCTTTGTTGTATCGACATTATCAGATAATTAGCCATAAAAACATCGTTATCAAATAGATTGGCATTGATTCATTATTAGTTCAGTAGTTATTCATGAAAATCACTTTTTCAGTAATGATGGTTTTCTTCTGGATCGAGAGGCTTTGAAGGAACATCAAATCCATTAACACACGTCTGATTCTACAGTGTCTCGACTATCTTTTGGTGTTTGTTGCAGGTTTATAACATCATTTGTTCTTGGAGTGATTAAAAATCTGAAGGTTTCTGGGTTTTTTTTTCTTTTCTGGATCATAGTCTCTAGAATTTTGTAACAATTCAGAGCAATCCTTGATCCAGATCAGTCCTTGGTATCATGTAGAACCTGTTGGGAACTCACCCTGTATTTTTTACCATTTATTGAGTTACATGCAGATATATTAAAAACAGAATCCTTAAAAACATTTCTGATCTTTCCTGAAAATTTCATCCAAATCCATCTAGAACTTTTAGAGTTATCCTGCTAACAGAAAGACAGACACACAGAACACACAGACTAACAAACCTGATGGAGGTAACAAGTTTTAACTAGTTGATTAATGCTATCTAAAGGTGCAATATAGAACATTTTCATAAAAAGCAATATTTTTAAAAACATTATGGTTCCACTGGATATTTAGAGGGACGAAGAATTGAAATACAGCATTTCCTTTAAAAATTATATTTAAATTAAAATATAATAAAACATATATTCTGACGGGCACAACGTTGGCATTTTGTTTACATCTACCAGCCAATAGCGAGTAGAGTAGTGGGCACCATTGCGGGTTGCCTAATACAGTAAATAGTCCGGGTCGAGAAGCTGTGTCCCGGGGATTTTGTTGTCCTTCTCAGGGGAGGAGCAACTGATCGGGGGCCAGAGTGGGTTTGGGTAAGTAATCTTCACGGCATCGGAGTGCATGCCTTGATGGCTTGAAGCCTTGTTCTGTTGTTGCTGCTACAGCATCCACACACTGCGATTAAAAGCAGAATATGGAACACAAACACCTCAACAACATCCAATTATCAGCAAAAAACACTTGGTTGGAGTTGTGTTTGATTGGACTGTGAGTACTTGGAAACATAAAATTGAAAACAAATCCCCACAATATTCATTGGAATCAGTCTGAATTGATAAAACACTTACAAGTTTGTTTAAACTGTGAATAAATTGCAACGTTTACTTGTATATCTGCTGTGGAACGTTTTCTAATTGCAGTTCAGTAACAACGTGACTTAATTGTGTCTAAATTTGCATTAGATTCTTATTTTATTCAAAACTTTTTTACACTGAAAACGAAAACTCATCTCTTTCCTCGTGTTTCTCACTTTCAGAAACTAAACTAAGAAGAGTTTTAGACACCCGCGATGACTCTGTGAATATGTTTCATTGTTTTTATTTTTCAAAGTAAAATTTTAGCATCACCAGAGTAAAGCCCTGAGCAACTCACACGGCAACTTTACAAACCCTTACAAACTTTCTGAGACATTTTGGAAACTCACACAAACTGTTTGTAATTTGTTGCTAACAATCTGAGATACTACCCGTAGCTGTGTTACTGGGTTACGATGTACAACCCACCAGCAGCTGGTGCTGGTTCAGTGCCGGGATGTCACACATCTTTCTAACACCATTTACTCGTCATTGTCTCGTGTTGTTAAAAACAAAACATGAATCTTGATTTAATTCTACAGTTTTGATGGTTTTATTGGCATTTACCAAGGTACATATTGTTTTTACAGTCATGGTCACAGTCTGGAAAGACAAAGAGTAATGAAACAGAGTGGCACTATTGTAAATAATTACAAACTTCCTTTCTGTTTAGCCTATATATGTAGCATACTGTTGCCATTTTGATATATTTTTGCTTGGATAAATAAATTATTCAGTATTTTTGAGTATCTGAAGGACATGCATATCACATTTTATAAGCTATTTCATACTGAAAGGGTTGAATGATGGGTTATACAAAGAGGTCATTGACCTTTCTATAAATCCGCTCTACACTTCAACTCACTCAAGTTGACCTTTGGTCTCCCTGTAAATTCTCATGTTACTGCCCCGGCCTTGTATTAGACATTGGTAATATTTTAAACCATAAATAAATGTTGTTGTTTTTTTTACACACCCTCACCTAAAGGATTATTAGGAACCTGTTAAATTTCTCCTTAATGCAATTATCTAATCAACCAATCACATGACAGTTGCTTGAATGCATTTAGGGGTGTGGTCCTGGTCAAGACAATCGCCTGAACTCCAAACTGAATGTCAGAATGAGAAAGAAAGGTGATTTAAGCAATTTTGAACGGGGCGTGGTTGTTGGTGCCAGACGTGCCGGTCTGAGTATTTCACAATCTGCTCAGTTACTGGGATTTTCACGCACAACCATTTCTAGGGTTTACAAAGAATTGTTGGAAAAACAAAGGGAAAAGGGAAAAACATCCAGTATGCAGCAGTCCTGTGGGTGAAAATGCCTTGTTGATGCTAGAGGTCAGAGGAGAATGGACCGACTGATTCCAGCTGATAGAAGAGCAACTTTGACTGAAATAACCACTCATTACAACCGAGGAATGCAGCAAAGCATTTGTGAAGCCACAACACACACAACCTTGAGGCGGATGGGCTACAACAGCAGAAGACCCCACCGGGTACCACTCATCTCCACTACAAATAGGAAAAAGAGGCTACAATTTGCACGAGCTCACCAAAATTGGACAGTTGAAGACTGTAAAAATGTTTCCTGGTCTGATGAGTCTCGATTTCTGTTGAGACATTCAAATGGTAGTCAGAATTTGGTGTAAACAGAATGAGAACATGGATCCATCATGCCTTGTTACCACTGTGCAGGCTGGTGGTGGTGGTGTAATGGTGTGGGGGATGTTTTCTTGGCACACTTTAGGCCCCTTAGTGCCAATTGAGCATCGTTTAAATGCCACGGACTACCTGAGCATTGTTTCTGACCATGTCCATCCCTTCATGACCACCATGTACCCATCCTCTGATGGCTACTTTCAGCAGGATAATGCACCATGTCATAAAGCTTCAATCATTTCAAATTGGTTTCTTGAACATGAGAATGAGTTTACTGTACTACAATGGCCCCCACAGTCACCAGATCTCAACCCGATAGAGCATCTTTGGGATGTGGTGGAACGGGAGCTTCGTGCCCTGGATGTGCATCCCACAAATCTCCATCAACTGCAAGATGCTATCCTATCAATATGGGCCAACATTTCTAAAGAATGCTTTCAGCACCTTGTTGAATCAATGCCACGTAGAATTAAGGCAGTTCTGAAGGTGAAAGGGGGTCAAACACAGTATTAGTATGGTGTTCCTAATAATCCTTTAGGTGAGTATATATACCAAGTTTTATGATACAAACATGAAGATTATTTTCTATGCGTGTATAGATTATTCAACCCTTGTTTGAGTGGTCAGATTAAGCTCCCTGAGGAAGAGGATAACATTGTACAATCAATGGCATTAAATCCTTTCGATACTGTTGCGTTAATGAGGATGGTATATCACTGGCACAAAGTCCTGACCAAAAAGCAATGTTTCCATTCAAATGGTCCAAATATCTAAACAAATATCCACAATATAGTTTGTCACAAGCAAAATCTGAGCAGCTTTACATCTACATGAAACGTCTTTGTTGTTACTCTGTTGCCTATTTTCACTCTATATGACATTGCAGTGGCCTGATCATGTAGCATCATGAAATGCTGTCTAATTAGTACATAGTATCATAAATTCATAACAGAATACTGATATTGGGACATGATGTTGTGGAAATTAGGTGTACATACAGTTTATTTTACACAAAGACTTTAAAAAAGAAAGAATAAAGAGAAGAAGACGAGTGATCTAACTGAATGAAGTTGTTAAAGGTGCACTATGTACAGCATGGAGAGGGTTTGAAATGATGTTGTGTAAAGGAACTAATTTTAATAGCAGAATCCAAAAAGGGACATCACAGAACAACAAATACCACAAGAGAGGGAGGAGATGGAGAGCTAGTGAGGAGCAGGGAAGAAGAAGGAGGGCAGAGCAAAGCGATTATGATATGTGCATGTGTGCAAACTTCTACAAGTATCACAATAAAAGCATGAATTTGCAATGCCTGCTGTTGAATTTGGTGCTGGGGGCAGGGATGGGTTTGGTTGGTGTTGTTATTCTGAGGGATACTGGGCTTTAAAGGGGATGAGAGCACTTTAAGCTGCTGTTTAGCCACTGCCCAACATCTTTGTGGCACGCTGGTTGGCCTCGTCAATCCTGGTCTTGTTGGAATCAGCCTGAAAAGGAAAAAACACAAGCTGTTACAACTACAGGTGAGAAACTGTGTTATAAACTAATAGTGGTGAGATGAAGCATGTGTTAAAGGGTCAAAGAACCAGATTTCACCATTGCTACATACGTCAGATTTTGTTTATTAGTGTCAAATCAGAGTAAATCGGCTTCAAATAAGCTACACTTGATGTTGCCTTATGTTGAGCCTATAATCCATCTAAACATCAACTCCATTTTGTATTATTGGTATGAGATAAATTACTTCAAGTCACATGATTTTTCATTTTTGTCACAATTCTTGCAACAGACTTTTAACCACAATTTGCATTTTTAACCAATCAAATTAAATTATTAAGTATTTCTTTCATTAATTTGCCTTAAACTTCTTCATTCGCTTGTTTTATAATATATTTTCTGTAGTTCACAGTAGTGTTTGAGTTATCAGTAATATTTTGGAGAATACACTTGTGGATTAAATTGCTTTTCCACCTCAATTGTTCATTGATAAATTTACTACACAAGAAAAAAATACAATATTCCTCTTTATAAAATTCTATATTCTCCTCAACACTGGTGTGAAGAAGGTCCATGTACAGCACCTTCTCCATGATCCTTTCAATCTGGCGATTCTGGGTGTCGATCTCCTGACCCATGTCCAAGGCCATGTGACGCAGGTTACCGATGATCCCGCCCACCTGTTCCAGGTTCTCATCCATCTCATTCTCCCGGGCGTCGTTTGTTACCCTGCAACACACAAAACACCGTGAGGCATGGGACTGTGCTGGAATCAAGAGATACAGAATACTTCAAATTAAAGCTCATATATCAGCTACCTTCCTTAAAACATCAAAAAATGAAAGAAACAATACAACAAGCTTCATATTTTAATAAGTGCTTTACTCATATTAGAATAGGTTTTGCATCCATAATTGTAACTAAAAAAACAATTTTTTTTCCTTTAATACTGTAAATTGTTGCACCACTTTTATGGGGTAACATTACTGTCAAAAACATGTGTATCATTGACAATTTGTGTATAACTAGAAATTTGTAAACTCTTGTTTCTGTTCTGTATGAGAAAACAAGTTAAATATTTATAACTTCAAGAATTCACAAATACAAAATCCAATTTTACAGCTGTGGTTTCTTCTTTATAAATACAACTAACAGTGTGAGGCTGTGAAAACGAGTCTCTCCTTTGAGAATACGAAATGAAAACTCTGATATGTCACAGCATTATCATTACTAGTCGTCTTCTACTTAATAGCACTGAAGAACCAGCCAGTTAACAATGTGTTCCATTAATAAGCCTATGACCTCATCACAGTATTCAGTTCTGATGTTTGAAGGATAGATTCGTAATCACAGTCATTGTATTGTTATTTTCGTTATAAAGAGGAAACCATAGCTTTAAATTTAGATTTTGTATTTATGAATTCTTGGAGTTGTAACTTTTTAAAGGTCCCATATTATGAAAAATCTACTTTTTCTGGGATTTGGGGTGTTATTGTGTGTCTGTCGTGCATATACACTCATCCAAAGTTGGAAAAAATACATCCATGCAGTTCCGAGTGAGATAGGGGTTTCTGAATCCAGTCTAATATGTTTGCTGTTCAAAATTGTCCCGACTTCTGACGTAGGAAGCTGGGAGGGGCTTGTGCTCTGATGGGATTCACACACCCTCCAAGAATTTACTCCACCCACCAGGTACAGCAGTAACTTCCTCAGACACCCGCAATTTAGTTACCGATTCGAAACCACTGGTTCAGATTAGGAAGCTCACCACACAAAATGCTGTTGCTGCTCAGAAGAACACAAAACACTTCAACAGGTCCCAGTAGAAGAGGACAGAAGAGCAGCATTTGAATTTACTTATAATAGTAGTGTCCCTGCTACCGTTTGCAAAAAACGTCCGGAGCTTAGCTGCTGCTAATGATGAGCTAACACCGTTACCGTCACCGTTTTGGGGATTTTGGTCATTTTGAGAGTAATTTTCAACTCAATTAGCAAAACTGTTCTGCATGTGTCCATGTGCAGCACAGCTGTTAATGATCCCCCCCAAAAAATAATAATAGAAAACAGAAACAAGGGTTGACAACAACACACAGAGCAAACCATGAGACTCATAACCTAAAAGTTAAAACTCTCTTTGGAGAAATTTTAAAAAAATAAATAAAATAAAATTACTGCTGCAAATACTGACAAGTCTTATAGAATTCACAAATATTTGGACATTTATTTAATCCTTTTAAGAAGTTACAGGACAAAAATCAAGCACTAACTTCAAGGATTTTTACAGCACTTTTCAAAATATAAATCCTTATATTTTTTTACATAAAAATTGTATGACATCACACGCTACAAGGCTCTGGTATTTGGAATATATCCTCAAATAGTATATGTGTAACTTCAGATGTAGGAAATAATCTGAAATATTGTCTTTAATGAGTCTGAGGATGCAAAATGTTATTTAATCAAGACAATAGTGCACACTTAAACATGCACGACAACAGGACGCGCACAAGAAACAAAACACCTACACTGACGTCCTCCACATGCTTACCTTCGAATGAAGCCCCCGCTGATGGCCATCTGTTCACGCTCATCTACCACTCGAGCCCCTGGCTGGCTGTTCACCACTCCATCCTGGTTCCCTCCCCAGGCCTGGCCCCCACCCTTAATCCTGCCACAAACACATCACAGTCAGCCCCACTGTAGCTATTATACTGTGTATTTGTGTGTAAATATCAAAGATGTAGTTGGACACATGTTTATTTGTTAGCTGATTAGTAAAAATGAGTGTGAATATCAGTGTAGGTCACCTGGTGTGTCTTTATGCACAGATACGTAGTTTTCCAAACATATATATCTGTATCAATATATGTTTATAATACAAACATCCTACTAAAAGCAACATGATGGCAACTTATGCATTTGCATTATGTTGGTGAATAATTGATCTAACATGCAGATCAATTGAACATGGAAAAACCTCCCATGTTCATTAAGCTGTGAAAGAAATTAAGACTTACAAACACGGAACACAATCAGCACAGGACACACAAACACACATACAAACATGCAGAATGGACATAAATTGTTTACAACGGGAACAAGATCAGACACATGCAGCAACTATTAAAAGAAAGCTGAGCAGTTAGATCCATCTTGGCAAAAATCCAACAAAAAGAAAAGAAAAACAGTAAAAAAAACAATCAAACAGAAACTTTCTGTTTTAAAAAATGAACCATGAACAGCCCTTCATTTCATTTGGATGAATAGATCTTTAGGAAATACACTGTGTACAGTCATTTGTTTTATCCATTTGAGTTAACTCTTCTCTGCTAATCTTGGTTTAGGCTAATTTTGCTCCGTTTTTTAAATAAGTGACACCTAGCAACATGTCATTATTTGTGTGTTAAACAGCCAAATCCTCCAATCACGTGCTGCAAGAATGATTTATCTCCTGTATTTTACCCAAAGCTTTCATACATAGTGTCTAGATTAAATAAAACACATGACGACCACAAGAGTACAGAACAGGTGGGTTACGGAAGAACACACCAAAGAGCTATAGAATAGACAAGATCTCAACCCTAATAGAGATAAATATCAGACACATTTTACAAAATAACAGCTGTGATGTTAATACAACACAATATTTCTGTTACGACATCGATCAGATCACTTCAGGAGAAAGGGATGACCTTTTACTAAACATTACAGGTTAAAGCTGGAGTGCGTAACTTCTGTAACTTCTGTCGCCCCCTAGCGGAATTTTTGCGTCATTACAAGAATGAAGCTGGCGCTTCCATATGACGTAAGCCCAACTGCCACCGTTTTATCTCTGCCGTTGTGATTCCAACCGGTATCTGTTTTGCCGCTGTGATTCGCGATTTCACAATATTTTTATTCTGTTTGAATAAGGACAGCTGTTCAAAAAAGATGGACAACTACAACATAACCAGGGGTGCACATAATATTGTTGGCCTGGTTCTCAGAAGAGAACCTAGGGTTGTTGCTTGGTCCTCACATTTTTAAATGTGTCTCGCTGTGTCTCTTCCGAGCTCCTCTGCTTTGTTTTTGGTTTAATCAAGCTTCAAATTCAGTCTGTTTACTTTACCTGGCTCTATATTTGTTTCAATAAATATCATTTCATTGTTGAAAAAATCAAGAGAAACCAGTAAAATATAAAAATACTGGTAAAAAAAAAAAAAACCTTCAGAGTTCAGGTTGGATTGTTTACAGGTTTGATTGTTCACTTTAATCTACATTTAACAGTTTGGTGTTGAAATTTATTAGTCAGCTGTTGGGGCCACAATGATCTATTTGTCTTATTCAGTGAATTTTTTCAGTTTTGAC
>SSNP01000218.1:197934-272041 GCA_006937955.1 Pachypanchax playfairii | reverse complement strand
AAAAAAAATTTGTTACACTTGATGTATCAGCGTAGGAATTAAACTGGACTCCAAACAGTCCGCCTCCTTATATTTTTTTCCTTCTCTTTGAATTCTTGCTTGTATGTTCTCTCAATGTAAGTCGCTTTGGATAAAAGCGTCTGCTAAATGACAGTAGTAGTAGTAGTAGTAGTTTCCTAATGTTTTTTAGATATAAAATGTTTCATATTACAGGTTAATACTTAAGAAATAACCACAAAGTCCTGGAATTTGTATGAAATGGCTTCTTTAAAAGAAGACCGTTCCTCTTTGTGTTGCTTTCTTTGCATGTTTTACCTCAGAAAAATATTTGACTAAATAAAATAATTTCATATTTTTCATGAACTCAGAAGGAGTTCCCCTTGAATCTCTTCCTAAAGTAAATACATTTCTAAAATAAAAAAAAAAAATTGTCAAGAAAAAACACAAATCAATAGTTTGTTTACTCAGAGACTGTTTCTAGATGACAGCTGCACAGCAAACAAATGGTGCTAATCAAATAGTTAAATCATACCCCTATTTTATTGTAATAAAACAGTTACCATTACATGCCGCAGCTCCCCTGATTCTGTATATGGTCAAACAGATATGGGAATGTAATTGATGGCTCTCCCTGACAGGCTGGTTTTAGATCAGTGGTCATCAAACCCCAGTTCTCAAAAGTCATTATCCAACAGCTCCAACACACTGGATTCAAACAACTGAACAACCTTCTCAGCATGTCAAGTCCTACAAACACCTGTTAATGACCCATTCATCTAAATCAGCTGTATTAAAGCAGGAAAACATGTAGACACGCTGGATAGTGGCCCCTAAAGACTGAATTTGGTGACCACGTGTAGGTTCTTGGTCATTCGGGACATGGATATCCCAAGATCCCAAAACTTTAGACTCTTATTTTATTTTCAAAGGCATTTTAACCTTTCATCCAAATGGATTCTTTTGTGTATGAACAAGATTAATGAGGCATGGCCTTTGATACAGAAAGGAAAATGACTCACCGTAGTATGATTGCATGAACAGACCTGTAAAAATCACGTGGAACAAATGAAAGCAGAGGGATGGCTACTGATAATGATGAGAGAATGAGACTTAAAAATTTGAATCCAAAATGCTACATTGACATTTAGCCATTGCTTCTCAATTATTTTCTTTTACGCCAAAACAATAATAATCCCCAACTCCGCCTCTCTTTGTTTGTCAGTAAGAAACTGAGAAAGGTTTATGATTGGTCAGTCAATGGTCATGTGATCATGCTACGTGCACATGATTCCCTTTCTGAGCGCCTGGGAGGAAGTAGGTCTGAGCAGATTAATTCTGCAAAAAGTATCGACAACAAAGCTCTGCACAAAGTAGGTCCGAACTGGCACAAGATTTGTCACTAGGCGCTTTTTGGAAAAAAAGTACCTAAGAAGGTGCAAAAAGTCATTAAAAATTGCAACAAAGTTGCTAAGTTGGCAGCCTTGTTCACTTCAAATGTCCTTGGTACTGTGTAGCCATGCTTGGGTGTATACTCCCTGCACACATTCTGACAAAGAGGATGTACAATAATACTTTATTCTAGTAAAAAAAAAAAGCATGTCCCTGACATGTCCCTAACATCGCACCATGGTCCAGCTTTACATCTTTCCCCCGAGAAGGACAACGGAATTCCTGGGGATTGGCTCTGAAGCAGCTGCTCGAACTCCATCCCCCTCCAGCCTCACTGTTACGGACTATTTACCATATTAGGCAACCCGTAATGATGCTCGATACTCTGCCAGCTATTGGCTGACAGATGTAAACAAAATGCCTATGGTGCCCATCAGAATAAACTATTTTATTATATTTTAAAGCTGGAGTGCGTAACTTCTGTAACTTCTGTCGCCCCCTAGCGGAATTTTTGCGTCATTACAACAATGAAGCTGGCGCTTCCATATGACGTAAGCCCAACTGCCACAGCTTTATCTCTGCCGTTGTGATTCCAACCGGTATTTGTCTTAATCAAGCTTCAAATTCAGTCTGTTTACTTTACCTGGCTCTATATTTGTTTCAATAAATATCATTTCATTGTTGAAAAAATCAAGAGAAACCAGTAAAATATAAAAATACTGGTAAAAAAAAACAAAAAACCTTCAGAGTTCAGGTTGGATTGTTTACAGGTTTGATTGTTCACTTTAATCTACATTTAACAGTTTGGTGTTGAAATTTATTAGTCAGCTGTTGGGGCCACAATGATCTATTTGTCTTATTCAGTGAATTTTTTCAGTTTTGACACGATGCAGAATCCTGCAGTCAGCTGCACTGATCTGACTGACTGAAAAATCGTTACGCTGGCAAACTGACAGACACAAACTGACAGACACAAACTGACACAGATAGAGACAGAATCAGCTGGAACTTCGGCGCTCTGGTTTTCATCTGGTGCGCATTTTATATTTTGACAGTGTGTGCGGACCTGCGGACCACTTATGTGCACCGCTGAACATAACATATGTTATCTACAGCTCAGCTACACACCGTCTCTACAGAGTAACACTCGCGACACACCATAATTATAAACCAAGTCTGATCCAACAGCTGCAAGGCAACATCTGTGTCTGCTCTCAGCCCGATCTCTTCTCTCCACCGAGGAAAAGCGACGCCGATACAAATTCGCGTTTGCCTTCTCCTTCGGTCACTTTCCTTCTTAGCCAATAGTCCCTCTGCCGAACGTCCAGGAATTTTTTTTTTTTCGTGGTAGGATCCACTTCCCGATAAGTGTCTCTCGGCTGTTTATTTGGATTCTCCGCCATGTCGACCTTCCCGTTCTGCCGGCTGCTACGAGACACTGCGTTCTATTTCTTATTATTTTTCTTGTTGTGACATAAAAGACGTAATTTCATGTGCGACAGCGCGGGAATGTCGCGGAGGACACGCAAAATAAAAATTATATATTTTGAAAAATACCGTGAGATGTTTGAGGAGCCGATCGGCTTAATCTGCATTGTGTCATCTCCTCTGATAGTGGCTTGGCTGAAACGGACATCCACGGACATGTAAAAGGTACGCACTCCAGCTTTAATGTTACTCAATACACAGAGAAAAATAAAGATTTGGGTTTTATCTAATAAAGACAAATCTTAAAATATACTAATTTAACCAATTAGACCGTGGGAAAGATTTAAAACAATTTCTAAGAGATAATTTGTTTTAAACATGAAATAAAAACAACTTGTAAAGCATTTAATTTAATTCCTTTTATTCTTCATTTTGGCCTTTCACTTGTGTTTTCTATAGCTCTGAGACTGAACAGTACGTACAGTAAAGTACTTGGTGCACAGACATGACTCAGCGGCCATAGTTTGGCTGTTCAGGACCAAAGAACAAATCACACAGGAGTTTGGCAAAACTGGCATCAGAATCCCTCTGAGCTCACAGAATGCAAGTTTAAAAAGGTTTACTGTTAAGACAATGAAAGGTTAAGTTCAGAAAACAACTTTGCCAACTCATGCATGATCATTTATGAATTAAGAGCGTCTTGAAGAAGGAGACTGAGGCATCCTGTCATTAGTTTATAATCAAATATCAAAGGTTTTGTGTTAAAAAACAAGGTTAGCAGCCTGCAATGTTTAAAGGTCCAATGAGTAGGATGTAGTAACTTCTAGTGACACAAAAAGCAAATTAGAAGCAACCCAATAAACATGTGAGTCACAAAAGTGTTTGGTTTTGTCCCAGTGGGCTTCTGTACAAACATGAAACAATGCAATGTGATGAGTTCTGCAGAAGAAAGCCCATTAGATCTGAAGGTAAAATGATACGTGTAAGATTTTAAATAAAAGGATTACACAGCATTAAAAAACAGCCATATTAATGTGTTTTAATTCTACTTCCATTGTTGCTACTCACTGGAACTTTAATTTAGGTATTTCAAATTGATTTGACTGTGTTCAACCCAAAAAGAATCATTTTCCTAAAGGATGTATGAACTCTGTTTAACCCAATGTGAAGGCAGCTCATTGATGAATTCTTTGGTTAAACATGTGCACAGCACGATGTAGCATTATGCTACAGTTAGAGTGGGTTGGGTTTAAAGGGTTGGTGGATGCCGTGGCCAGGATCCTTGCTGATGCTGCTACCTGCTGGAAGAGATTCTCTCATCCATTGTGGAATGAAGGGCTTTTGAGTGCAGCAGCCGTTGGGGCTGAAGCATTAACACTGCAACACCAGACAAGGTTTACATGCAGTAGTGTGTGTTGTTTATACATGCATTCAGTCTTTAACGCCATCTCAGTCTCAGTTCATACACATGTGCTCATGCCTGTTTAAGGAGCGTGTCATTGCGGCTTCAGGCCTGACTGCTCACAACACGGATCACCATGCTCTACACACCAGAAGCAGGCAGATGGATAGAGAGGTATGCAGGCAGGCACTGAAACATGCAGTCGGGCAACACAGGCAGCACCTACTTGTTACAGGGACATGAACATAGACCACAGAACTGTCCTAGATTGTTCAGATTCTTTTCTGCATCCATCATGTCCTTATTGATTTGGTCCATCCCCTCCTCGATGCGTTCCAGTTGTTCTGATTAGCAACACATTGTCATTTATCCCAGCAAAAGAACGAAAGCACATGAGAAGAGAAGAGAGGAGGAAAAGGTTGCAGGTGGAAAGGGGGAGTAGAAGGGGGAGACAAAGGAAAAGAGACAAAAAAAGACATAGACTGTGACAAGAGAGACATCAGACATCACTACCACCACCACCAGCACTGGACAGGCAAGAGCTCTGGGCTCCTGGCTGGTACCTACTTTTTAACACATGGGCATATCAGACCACAGCACTGTCCTATATCTTTTAAATCTTTCTCGGCCTCCTTCAGGTCTGCGTTCACCTTGTTCATGCCCTCCTCCACACGATCAAGTTGTTCTGGTGAGGACAAAGGCATGAGAGCAGTGAAATGAAGTTGACTGGTTTGTGTCCAGGGTTGGCACTCTACACTACAAGTGCAAGAGACTACATGTTTTTGCCTAAATGCGGAGGACAAAGCAGGTGACAGCCTTGGTTTTTGTTCCTCTACGACTTCCCAAGCAACTTTCTTTCTTGCAACTGATCATCCTACCTCCATTCCACAGGACATATTGTGTTTCAAAGAAAGTATGTCATCTAGGTGGGAGCTTGAACGCTACTGCACATCTTTTAGAGGTCAGATAGACGACAGAAGAGTGAACAATAAGAAGGAATGTGTGAGCCAAGTCTAACAGCTGAAAAAGACATGAATGAATAAGATTTAAAAGAAAACAAAATGCATATGAGGTTATTTAAAAGAGACAGATGAGACAGAGCATGAGGTCTGTAAAGTGACAAGCAGTTTCTAAAAGCACATACAAATGAACAATGACTGAAACTAAATATTGCATAACTGAAATCTATAAATAAAACATTTCCTTTACGATCATAAAGTATTTTTATCCTTCTCCATAATAAATCATTCTGTTGAGCAGATTAGCTGTTTCCCAATAAAAATGCTCCAGGGTTGGATTGTTTCCATTGCAGTTAAAACAATGAAAATGATCAAAACAAGTTTCATTTTTACAGTGACAAATAATTTTAATTTGACCAAGACCTTCTGGAAAGATTTTTTGCCCTCTGTCAATCATCATTATCATTTTTAAAGAGGCCATTTCATACACATTTCAGGACTTTGTGGTTATTTATTAAGTATTAACCAGTAATATGAAACATTTTATATCTAAAAAACGTCAGGAAACACTGATTAACAGACCTTTCAATCTGTCTGCATTAAAATTCAGGTGGTTCCGGCTCCTTCCGTCAGGCATCGAGCAGCAGCTCGTTCATATTTATTATTTGAATTTGCTGGACTCTGATTGGCTAACAAACTAGCCTATGAGAGCAAGGTATACTGTTTCCTTCCCCGCTGTGCATGGCAACATCAGACGTCGTGTCTTCCTGTTTGCTATGTCTTATGCTACAGCTTTTTAGTGAGCCGCATGCTAGGCGTCGTTTCAACTGCGGCAGGTTTAACAGACGAAGTTTTGCCTGCGCGTCAATCACCTGCTGCTTGTTTTTGCGGCCGCTGAGCGGTTTGCGTCTGTTTTAAAAACAGCAAACCTGATAAATCAGGCCCTTTATATTCATGATTTTCACCACACTAATAAAGGAATTGGTTTCTCCTCGCTCCAAAAGTGTGGTGCATGTTTACCTCTACCTCTTGTTTACTTCTGCACGTGAGTTTTTGTATACTGCTCCTCTCTAAAGACCAAGATTTGTTGCAAATACAACATGCGCAAAACACATATAGATGTTCTTTTTGATGAAGATATGCCATGACCAAATATTCGGGTTAAAAGGGGTACCACATGGCCGTGGGTGACCGGGTTATTGCTAATGTCTTGGTTTTGAACGGGTTGTTGGCGGCATGTAAACGCAGTCATTGAGGTCCTGTATTGTGGTCCTGGGTGGAGAGCAGGGCCAGTGCATCAATGATGTGAAAGTATAGTGGGTTTGGCATCTTACCACCATTAATGGAGAGAAATGTTTGAATCTCAAATTAAAAATCTTCAGAGTTTAATTCTTCTCATTGTAAATAGTTTAAACTACCAGGTAAAAACAAGTTCTACAGAAGTGTGAATTAAAGTTAATTTGGTCCCAGTCTGTTGTGAGCTCGATTCTCAGTCCTGAACAAATTCAAAATATTATATAAAGAAATGTAAAAAAGAAAAATCCAGCAAAAAGCGAAGCAGATGTATGAAAGTGAAGTCCCACAGGTGTCAAACTCCAGGCCTCGAGGGCCTCTATCATACATGTTTCTCTGCTTCTACACACCTGATTCAGATGGATGGATCATTAACAAACTTCTGCAGGATAATGAAATGCAGAGGATTTAAATCAGGTGTGTAGAAACAGGGAAACATCTAAAACATGCAGGATAGTGGCCCTCGAGGCCTGGAGTTTGACACCCCTGTAGGTCCTGACCTATCAAGCTGCCTCCCATCTGAATCTGGGTGTTTGTTTCCTTCATCTTGACAGGAGGGTGTTTTCAGTGGAACTTCATCAATGTCACAAAGGAGCTGACTGTAAAATTCGTGACTGACTTTAAAAACATGTGACAGATACGTTCAGCCTTGGAAAATATTGTTTAACTGAGCCAGAAACTTTTCTACTGAACACAGAATGAGGATTAACTGTCTGTCCCTCACAGACTTTGTTCATTTTCACATTTTCTCTTCATGAAGAACACAATAACTGTAGCTTCTCCAAATGATAAGAAGGTTTGTTCAGGCTGTCAGGCTTTCTGTCGCCAACACTGTTATTAAAAATTCAAAAGAGAAGTTGAAGAAACACCGATGCATCTAACTCAAGTTGTCAATATCCATGTTGCTCCACTAGTTTTACACTGAATCTAATTCTTGTCCAGAAACAGTCTAGAATAATAATGATTAATCACTGAATAATGAAGCCGAGTTAACAGCTGAATTTCATTAAATTAGCTGCTAATTTCATTAGTCACACCACTTATTTTGTGTTATAGATGAGAGCTAACTAAAGTTCTGGATAAAACGATTGAAATTGTTCACAGAATCAGAACCATCAGCTTTCACTCTTGATCTAATTCAGGTCAACATGTACCAGCCGAGCATGGACGGGCTCATTAACACCTGTGACACCTACACCACAGGTTACTGGAACAAATGAAAGACTTCCTCCTATGTGTGATCAGAATGTGTGTGTTGAGGTGTATATGTGTGAAAAGGGCAAAGGGATTAACCCTATAATGTCCCTTGTATCATATTAGCTACATAGTTTTGATCATTTCTAACATGGTTTCTCCCAGTAAATGATCCACTTGCCTTTTTTTTCAGGTTAAATCATCAATATTATATGGATGAATGCATTATTATTAACTCATTTTTTATATTACAATTAAACCGTAAAGACAGCCAATGTAATAAATGTGATACAAAAAATCTATTATAAATAACACGATACAGCAAAAAACGTTTGTGATTTTTGTTCTAAGGCTTCGTAAACGTCTCAGTTCCAAATAATCAGAATTTTCGGGCTATTTTTTAATAAGTTGGGTCTTACAGGGTTAATCACACTCCAGTTTACAGCAAAACATGGTTGTTATTATTGACACAAGCTAGGCCAGTCTCTTCCAAATAGTGAAATCAGTGAATGTTACTGCTGCTAAAGTTATATTTAAATGTAGAAAAGAAGAGGAAAGATGAAGGTCAGAGAAGCAGCACAGGATGCAGTATGAGATGGAGAAAATAAGAGGAGCGAGCAGAGGATAGGGATCAGGTATAGTGAACAATAGCTCGGAGGTGGAGGAAATTAAATCTGTGAATTGATTGGTGTCCTGTGATAACAGCAGTGAGCTATGCAGAAGCAGCAGTTACTCTGGAAGGAAAAGAAAGAGAGGGAGGTATGGATAACAAGCTATCTGTTGCTTTGACAGGCCAATTAGGTCACTCTGTCTCTCACACACACACATGTCCTTCACATGTAATCAGATGAGAGTTCTGCCATTTTTACCCCTGATAACTGTTTATTGTGCTGCTCGTAAGTCTCAAGGTGCTTTTCCTGTCCACAGAGTTCGTATCCATACAGTGGTGTGAAAAACTATTTGGCCCCTTCCTGATTTCTTATTGCCAAGACTTTTGGGAAAATACCTTGTGGACTGATGAGATAAAAGTGGAACTTTTTGGAAGGTAAATGTCCCGTTACATCTGGCGTAAAAGTAACACAGCATTTCAGAAAAAGAACATCATACAATAGTAAAATATGGTGGTGGTAGTGTGATGGTCTAGGGTTGTTTTGCTGCTTCAGGAACTGGAAGGCTTGCTGTGATAGATGGAACCATGAGTTCTACTGTCTACCAAAAAATCCTGAAGGAGAATGTCCAGCCATCTGTTCGTCAACTCAAGCTGAAGTGATCTTGGGTGCAGCAGCAGGACAATGGACCACCTCTGAATGGCTGAAGAAAAACAAAATGAAGACTCTGGAGTGGCCTAGTCAAAGTCCTGATCTGAATCCCATTGAGATGCTCTGGCATGACCCTAAAAAGGCGGTTCATGCTAGAAAACCCTCAAATAAAGCTGAATTGCAACAATTCTGTAAGATGAGTATGCCAAAATTCCTCCAGAGCTGTAAAAGACTCGTTGCAAGTTATCGCAAACGCTTGATTGCAGTTATTGCTGCTAAGGGGGCCCAACCAGTTATTAGGTTCAGGGGACAATTCTTTTTTCACACAGGGTCATGTAGGGCTGGATTTTTTTCCCCTAAATAATAAAAGCCATCATTTAAAAACTGCATTTTGTGTTTACTTGTGTTATCTTTGACTAACCCCTCATTTCCACTGGATGCGTCAGCAACACGTTACTGCAGCAGCATGTCTCGCTCGCATATTCTGCTGCTTGGCCCTTTCCACCGGGTGCGTATCAGGCGCATAGCAGCAGGGAAGCAACCGTCATTGAAAGAGCACAAAGTCATGTGAGATTAGCAAAATCACACGTGACTTCGTCAGTATACACAACAACAAGCAGAAAAAAAATACAACATGGCTCCAAAAGGTTTGTGTTTTATGTTCTGTCAGTTTTATGTAAATATGAAGGACATTTAAAGATCCAAAGGGCTCCCTCTGAGCGTATTTCGGTTTTGAAAAAGTTTACAGCGGGGGTCTACAAAACCCAGTAGTGGAGTGCCATTGTTCAGCAGTTGTCTCTGCTTCACCACACCACTGTATGGATATGAACTCTGTGGACAGGAAAAGCACCTTGCGAGCAGCACAATAGACAGTTATCAGGGGTAAAAATGGCAGAACTCTCATCTGGTTATCAGTTCCTACATGCTTCCTGTCCTGAACTCTCTGCTGTCTCATGTAAAGTTACCAGAATAAACCAGGGGTTTAGCACTGGTTGGTAAAGAATGTCCACAAGTAACTGCTTCAACATAACGCCACAGTCGCAGCTTTTGAATAAACTGCCTCATAATTTTAATCAACATATTTGTAAATCTGTGGAAGTGTGTTGGAGTCCCGTCTCCAAAATCAGAAAGATCAAATCAATCAAGCAGTGAATCAATCACACTTTATTAATCCCCAAAGGGAAATTAGATGATACTCCTTGATAACCTTTGCAGCTTTGGTTTAATCACATCCCTTCATCTTGGATGTAACGTCTTTTGTTGTCCAAACACATTATTTGTTCCCATTTCTTAGCTGCATTAATGACCAATTCCACAAATAACATTTAACCCTTTAACCGCCAGAGCAGCAGAATTGGACCAACTCCATCCTCCAGTAAACAGGTCTTTAAACGTCAGTCGGTCAGGTCGCCAGTCACATGGGCCTTTAAAGTATCACTGGTGTTTTTACTTGCTACCATCAGTTGATAGTGATGTATATCTTTAATTTTAATTAACTTTTAATTAACTTTAATTTCATTTATGTGAAGTCAGACATAAAACATTAAAGTAATAATGGAAAGAAAAGGCAGAGTCAATGACAGTCAATTTGCTGAGAAAATGTTGGTAGTAAAAGGGTTAATACCCATTAAATCATGTTTTAGAGCCAACTAGAAGAAAATCAGAGGGTTATTCTAAAAAGGGACTTGTTTTTAAATTTGTTGACTCTTTGGAAGATATATATTCAAATTAAAGGTACATTATGTAAGAATTAGATCTTCTTGTCAAGTCCAAATCCTGCAGTTCATGTAAAAAACGTCTGTTCTCAGATACTCACCCCCTCCCTGAGTTTTCTGTTGGGTTGCCAGTTCTGATGTGGATTCTTGTTTTGGTTCTCTTGTATTTGTTCAATTTTTGGGAATGTCTGAAGGCCTATTTGTTCAGCGTTGAGTTTTCCTACTGTAAGTGCGTTTGAACGCCCCATCACGTGCAGCTCGGCTGCTCAGTTGGAAGGATGTGGTGGTTTCTTACTTTTTGCTGCTGGTCGTTGTGGAATTACAGCTGCTTGTGTTGAAGACTTGGCAACCTTGCAGACTCACATGTGATTCGTTATGGAACCAGGAAGTCTGGACGTGTATATAATGATTCCGATCCGGGTTAGCTTTATTAAAATGACAGAAACTAGCGACCACCCAGCCGGTTGAGATCCAGATCTGTTACAATGTGACTTTATTTTCAACATCGGTGGGACATCAAACTGTTGTGTGTGTATTTCACTGTAAAGTTCTTACATACTGTACCTTTAAAGGGTGGATTAAGGCTACAAAATAAAACAACAAAATAGACCCTAGAACATTCGATAAAATTCTGTTCTTAAACTTCTTCACTCTTAGGAGCTGATTCCTGCAAAACCTCTGTACAACCCAATTCCAAAAATGTTGGGATGCTGTGTAAAATGTTTGTAAAACAAGCTGATTGGTCCCTCTCCTACTCAGTCTGCTGGACACGATGTCCATGGTTTCCAAACAGAATTTAAAACTTGGACCAAATAATAATTTATTGGGGAAATTATGTCTCTGCATTTAACCCATCCTCATTGGTGAGGGGCAGAGGGCAGCTGTTTTTGTACAGTGCCCGGGGGGGTGGTGGGAGTTGCGGGGTTCAGTATCTTGCCCAAGGATACTTCAACACTTAGCCTGCCAGCACTGCAGGGGGATTGAACCCCTGAACGATAAGCGACCTCCCTCCCCACTAGACTACGGTCATGGAACAGTTTAAATTCCACCACAGACCTTTTTAAAGGATCTTTGCTCCAGAGAAGATGCTGGTGTATCTGGATGGTTTCACATCTGGCTTCTTTTTTACATGATCCATCTTTAACTGTTGTTTGTGGATCACATGGTGAACTGTGCTGGCAGAGACATCTGGAAGTGTTCGAGTCCATGCAGTGATGTCCAGTTTTGACCTTTGACCTTGTCCCCTGCATGTTGATTCCTCCTGATTCTCTTAATGCATTGATTTTATTTACTACAAATAGAGGGATCTTCAAGTGTTATAAAGAGAAACATTATTCATTAATTATTACATGCAGCTTATTGATTAACTTCTGCCCCTCTTTACAACGGAGAGGTTCTGCCTCTCTGAACTGCTAATTTCATACTCAGCCATCTTTGTTTCTTTTGTTGCCTGTTTCAAATTCTTTGAGCCAACAAATTAAAAAAATTCTATTTTATAAGAAATGGTCAAATGTCTCAGTTTTTATGTTCTGCTGGAAATAAAATATGAACTTGTGAATCACTGCATTCTGTTTTTATTTACATTTTACACAGTGTCACAACCTTTTTGGGATTGGGTTGTCACATGAGGCAGCCTGACTCTTTGTCCCTGTTCAGGCTTTTTGTTTGCTAATTGAGAAAATATACATTATCAGATAATCAGCAAATATAATAACTGATTAACCTACATCTGGCAGTAAAATATAACAGATACCTGCTTATCTGCATATTTAATTTAATTTAATTTAACAACTAGCACATTTTTAAGTTTGTTGCAAAAGATCTCATTAAAGTTGTCTTTTACACAGATTTCAATCAGTATCTTGATTCCTGGATCCTCATCATCACTTTGTTGTGCAACACCTTCTAAAATGTGACTGTTTCCAAACATTATGTACAATTATGCAAAATAAATCAGAGATTTTGCAGGTTTTGGTTTACAACCTTAAAATTCCTGCAATGCAAAGACAAACTGATCTGTGAGGTTTACTCATGATTTAATAGGCTTGAGAGCAGAATGAGGCAAAGCAGAGAGCAACATCCAGTATAATCTTGTTTACTACATTAACTCAGACTCTGGCTCATGTTGAGACATGACTGATGCTTAAAAAACAAACTTATTGCTCTTCTGTTAACATCAAAACGATGATGATATTTTAGTGGGTTATACTGGACATTTAGCGAGATAAGGAGCAGGAACGAGCGGATTGAAGTAGCACTGTTCTCCTTTCAAACTTACCTCCCTGCTCATCCAACATGACCAGAGTCCTGATGCCGGCATCTTTACTCTAACAGAAAGAGAGCAAGAAGAACAGGAGAGAGAAGGAGGAATAAAAGTGACAGATGAGTAAAGGCCAACAGCAGGACAGAACAGAGCTATCCAGACAGCAGAAATGGCTCCAATTACAATTTGAAATCAAATTTTTGAAACTGATCTATGTGCAGCACAGCAGAAAATTTTAAAGGATTTTACTGACACTGGCTCTTTTACCAAAAGGTTTAAAACAATCCTACATTCACCCTGAAGGACACAGTGTTTCTCAGTTTGCTTTATGGTTAGTCCTGCTTAATACAGGAGTTCTTACGAATGAGTGAGTGTAAAACTTTGGGTCCAAAACTAACAAAACCATGTAGCAAAGCTTCTATAGAAAGACTGACATGGGATTGTAGAAAAAATGACTGATAGATTTGTGTTTGTTTTATTTTGAAGGTCTGAGTTTTTAAGTTTGTTTTGTATATTTATACAAGTCACGTCTTCTTGTTTTGAACATTTTGTGTGAAGCTAACCTGCTCAGGCTTTACAGAGAAAAGATTATTTCCCCAAATCAATAAAAATCCAATCATCACTTTAAACAAACAGTCGTTAGAAGTTAGACAATATTATATTTTTGAACTGAGTAACAAAATAAAAGCTCCAAAAAGCAAAAAAACAAAAACAAAGATACTTGAATTAAATTGCATAACATCAACAGCTGGGGGACAAACGATGCAAAATAAAAGATGAATTTCACATTATTGTAATTAAAATAATTTATTTCTTAATAAATTAAAGGTTAAGTTCATGTTAAAATGTCTCATTAATTTTATTTCTATCATCTTGTTTAAGAAGCAAGTCTAGACTGAGAACCCTCAAACTAAAACCCATGTTTAAATTAAACTATAAAACACATAAACCTCAGAGAAAATCAGAACACTCAAATGTTCTGTACAAATTTTAGGAATAATTTTTTTTCAATAATTGTTTTTATTGTTTAGGTTTACTGCTACCAGATAAAACTCCTGATCTCCGACACACAGGCATAAAAACATGGACACGTGTTTGATTATACAATAACACCTCAATAACCATAAAAACACAATGTGCATGTAACCCTAAACAACCGTTTCGTGCTCCTGTCTTCTCTGACTGATATTACGCAGTGTACGCTTGAGTTAATTTTGATTAAAGTGTGCGCTGACCTTCTCAGAGCAGTGATAGATATCAGCAGACCAGACATGGCCTTCATATAAATCTGACTCAAAGTGATTGAAAACAATATTTTCTCTGGTGGCCTTAGATCTGCATCAGGGTGGAATGTCATTAGAAAAAGAAAACAGGTTTTTTATTGTTCAAAAAAAAAAAAAAAGAACAACATTCAGCTTTATTTAAGGTGCAATATGGGACATCGAGTGTGTGGATGCAGCAGACACAACAACAGAACAAGGCCTCCAGCTGTCGGGGCGCCAGGCTTGCGACCCCCACATGCACTCCGATGGCGTAGAAATGCCTCACCCAAACCCACTGATCCTCTCCGGTCGTTCCTCACCCGAGAAGGACAATGAAATCCCCGGCGCTTAGAATCAGCTTCTCAACCGCCGACTCTGCCCCCCCACATGCCAGCCTCGCTATTACGGACTATTCACCTTATTAGGCAACCCGCAATGGGGCCCGCTACTCTGCCCACTAATGGCAGTTAGATGTAAACATAATGTCAATGTCATGCCCGTCAGAATAAATATTTTATTATATTTTACTTAAAATATATTTTTTTAAGGAAATACTGTACTTTCACTCTACATCCCTCTAAACAACCCGTGGAGGCATTGTTTTTTTTAATATAGCTTTTTATGAAATTGTTCCCTATTCAACCTTTAATGTTGGGAAATAATACTTCTGATATGAGAACTGCTTGTTTACCCAAAAGGAATTATGGGAAATCATAGATATGTGGGGGCAGACTTCAGAGCTACAGGACAGGATATCTGACAACGCCAGCTGGCGGAGTCTGATGTGGTGTCATCACTCCTTCATGTATGGCCAAACACACACACACACGCACACACACACTGACGCTGTCAGGTATTTCTCACACTTTATCGTGAGTCACCTGAATTTGTTTAGCAGTTCTTCCTGAAATAAATCTCAGCAGATATGAACAGGAAGGTTGTGTTTCAGACATCTTTAGAGATGAAGGAGTATTTTTTGAAACCAGTAACATGTTAGTTGAAATAATACAGTAATTAAAGAGTAGGATCACTTTTTCACTTTATGCCATCTGCCCAAAAAACAAGCCAAAAAATTAAAAAGCTAGAAAGCAGACCTCCCCAGAAATGTTATTTACACAAAAACTACATTCATTTTATCAACATCATTCAATCTTTTGGGTATAAAAACATACCTTAAGCATTCGGAAGGATTTTAAAATTATCATTAGTTCAAAAGTTGATCATAAAAAAATGTATTTCTACAAAATCATTTTCAAAATTGGTATTTATTCTCAACGTATCTCAACCTACCTGTCCAGAAAACATCCTCCACATCTGTTCTCAACTTTTCAAGATTTTTTATCAACAGACAAGTTAAGAAATGCCACCAAGAACAGAACCTCCCAAAAAATTCTGTAGTTTACAATGTATTCATGCTCACTTTTTGCAGCTTGCCCCTCCCCCCAACATGCAACAACTCTCCATTATTAAAACAGTATGAATCTGCTGCATATACTGTTTCATAAAGTTTCAGTGTGTCAGACAGGCAGTAAAACATTCTTCTTTCATATGTAAATAGTAACATTAGTAGTCGACTGTTCCTTAAAGAGGCCATTTCATACAAATTTCAGGACTGCATTAAAATTCGGGTGGTTCCGGCTCCTTCCATCAGGCCTCGAACAGCAGCTCGTTCATATTCATTATTCAAATTTGCTGGACTCTGATTGGCTAACAAACTAGCCTATCAGAGCAAGGTATAGTGTTTCCTGCCCAGATGTGCATGACAACGTCAGACGTCGTGTCTTCCTGTTTGCTACGACTTATGCTACAGCTTTTAGCCAGCAGCATGCTATGTGTGCTTTCAACTGCAGGAGCTGATGAATACTAATGAACAAAGGAGTTTTGTTGAAACAGATACAGGCCGTTCGGACTCGGGAGAACTCGGGTGTTATCATCACCTGCGTAGTTTGAGAGAGTAAAACTGAAAGAGAAGCTGTTGACTTGTTTTCACACCCACTATGAAGGTAAGAACACCTGTGGAGCTAAAATATTCAACAGAAACCTCAGAAAAAACTGTTTTTAATAGAAGAGCCTCTTTAAAAACACACCAGCATGTTCTTTACATTTAATGAGAGGAGAACCGTTAGTTCTTGATCCCTTCAAGTCTTGACCTGTAGCTCAGAAAAGGGCCTTTAGGTTGTTTTTAGTAGACTGTCTCTTTATCTAAGTGTCAACAAGTTTATTGTTCTGTTGTGTGAGTTTAGTGCTTGTTCTCATCAAATAATTAAAATGTCTCTGTTATATTTGTTTTGGGTGTAAAGTTCAGCAACAGAGCACTAAAGAACTTCCAGCCCTGTGAGGTCAACTAGAGAAACCTACTTTTAAAAGTGTGTGTATATCGATAACAATTATAATCCTGCTTTTTCTGGATTAAAAAGAACTTTCTGTTCTCGTGTTATTCTCTGCCCCTCTGATCCTCTCCTCCATCGTATCGCTATGTTTCATTCATATCCATCACACACCCTGTTTCCTCACATCACATCCAGACCCACCAGGTCTGCAGTAAAGATAACATCTTTCATAAAAACTGTAATAACTACAGATGGTTACCGATGCAACAACTTTGGAAAAAACAACAAATAATAAAAAAAGAATCCTGCTTTTATTTATTTATTTATCTATCTATCTATCTATCTATCTATCTATCTATCTATCTATCTATCTATCTATCTATCTATCTATCTATCTATTTATTTATTTATTTATTTATTTATTTATGTAATTGTCAGGAGCCGTGGGATTCAGCCACGGTCTCCTGTTCATTGTTTTGTGGTGGGTTTTGAGTTTGTGGATTTTAGGGTTTTTGTCTTTGTTTGTATGTATGCTTGGGCTTTTGTTTAGTTTAGTTTCAGTGTTGAGTTTTGTATTTTGTCATAGTCTGTTGTCTGTCTTTATGTTTAGGAATTGTGTGTCTCTTTCTGGTTTTAACAGTCTGTGTTCCATATATGGTCGTGTCATTTCCTGTTCTTCACCTTTGTCAATTAGTTCATTGTGTGCACCTGTGTCTCGTCTGGTTCCGGCACTATTTAAGGTTGATTCTGTTGTCTGTTCAGTGCTGGACCGTTGTCTCTTGTCTTTGTCTTGTGTCTTATGTCCTTGTCAGTGGCTTTGTATCATGTCTTTTTGGAATCATAGAATTATAGCCACAGGATTTTAGTCATAGTTACGTAAAATGTTTAGACATTGTGATTTGATTCTTCTCCCCTTGGTTTTTGCCTGTTTTCTCAAGTGAGTAGAGTGCTTTTTGTTTTGATACTTTGTCCTTAATTTTCAGAATTTTGGACGAACCCCCCTGTCTCCCACAGCGAGCAGTGTATTTGTGTTCGTTTTGTTCCCCAACCTGCGTTTATCTAATTAAATCCTTTTTATTTGAGCCTGCCACTCTCTGCATTTGAGATCAGCAAACCTGGTGATTCATGACACACACTGCCACAGTTATTTTTGTTACTTAGAACGATCTATATCCATTGTGTTACGACAGCTTGGTGCTACAGGGCAGCTAAATTCCTTATTTTTAGTCACCTAAAATTTATGAATGAATGGAATGATCTGGTTTTCAGTCACTGCAGCTTTTAGGAGCTTTTAAAAGTCCTTAATCCTCAGACCTCGTCTCTGTGAAACCTTCTCAGTTCATTAGAAAAGCAGCTCAGCAGCTCGGTGGAAGTGATACTTAGTTGATGTACGGAGATACAAAAACACACCCGTCTCACTGGCTCCTTGTATAAATTATGGCTCACACTTACAGGAGACAAGGACATATTGCATCACCCGCAGTAAAGTGTCACTAGACTCTTCCATGAAATAAACAGTTCTGATTAAATGAATTGAAAGACTTGGTTTGTGCTAATGAAAAACAGCAGCCTTGTGTTTCATGAAAGGAATGAACATCCCAGAATATTTTTATGTTTGTGTTTCAAAGTTAAAGTGAAAAATGAACAAGGAGGTAAAACTGACAAATGTAAAGTCCCTCAGAGGTCACATTATACTAATAAATATAAAAATCCCTCCTTCTCACATACAACATGGTGTATTAAGGGGCCCTGCCATAAAAAAAATGTTCTGAGTTTTACGCTGAATATTTTAGGTCCACAGGTGTTCTTGGTTTTGTACTGGATGTAAAAATTGCCAAACAACTTCTTTCTGTTTTTTTTTTTTTTTTTTTGTTTTTTTTTTACTTAAAGCAGTACTAAATAACTTCTGCTTTCATAAACAACCGTTTCTCAGACGGCTGGTGTTCTGTAGAAACATGCTGCCTGTTGAGATGTGCTACAGATTCCTTCTGCACATGTCTCGTTCTACAGTCTTGATTTCAATAAACAGATTTATTGTTTATTTTTGTTTCTATCTTTTTTCCATAAATATATTTTACATATCAAATAAATTCTCCCAGGACAGAAACACTAAATATGATATTTTTATTTTCTTTGCATTGTCAGAGTGACAGGCAAATGTTTGGGCACACCCAGAGGAGAAGGACCCAACAATGGCTGATAAGGACCCAGAGGGCTTTTATTTAGAAAATATCAGGGAAGGATCATAAAAATATGTTTAAATAATTAACAGGAGACACTCACCATAAACAAGAATACTGTATAAACTTCTAGTGACATCTGGTTATGAAATAAGTTGTTAATTTGCACTAAGGCAACATTTTTAATCAGGGCAGCAGAAGTTATTAAGTGTAATATAGGGGGGGATCAGAGGCGCACAGAGTGATGTCTGATATGAAGATGAACATGTTTTCCGGTGAGTATCCACTTAGACAAGTTTCAAAACTGTAGCTTAAAGTTGTGAAAGATATTTTGTATTGCTTTAAAGGTACAGTATGTAAGAATTTTACAGTGAAATACTCACACAACAGTCTAAAGTCTCAATGATGTTGACAGTAAAGTTACATTGTAACAGATTTTGATCTCAGTTGGCTGGGGGGGTTGCTAGTTTCTGTCCCTTTAAAAACGCTGGTCCGGTCTGGAATCATTATTTACAATAACTATTCTGCATCCAGACTCCCTGGTTCTATAGTGAATCACATGTGAGCCTGCAAGGTTACCAAATCTTCAACACAAGCAGCTGTAATTCCACAACAACTAGCAGCAAAGAGTAAAAGAAGCAGCCCTGTGGTCACTCGTAGTAAACCTAAGAAACCACCACATCCTTCCCCAAAACTAAACAAATACAAGAGAAATAAAAATGAGGATCAACATTGGAACTGGCAACCCGGCAGAAAAATCAGGTAGGGGAGGGGGTGAGTGGCTGAGAGCAGACGGTATGTTTTTCTACATGAACTGCAGGACTCAGATTTGACCACAAAGTCTAATTCTTCCTGTATCTGTAAATGATGCAGGAATCAGGCAAGTTTGAAAATCTTATCATTGTGATCTCAAATTGATTTTGCTCATTAACATTCATCAGCTCATGCAGTTGAGACCACGCCTGCAAAGTTAGCTCAGCTCTTCTGTATCAAACATGGCAGACCGTCAGCGTTGTTGTGTTCTGTGACTTACACAATGTACATACAGTGGGGCAAAAAAGTATTTAGTCAGCCACCAATTGTGTAAGTTCTCCCACTTAAAAAGATCAGAGAGGCCTGTAATTTTCATCATAGGTATACCTCAACTATGAGAGACAAAATGAGGAAAAAAAATCCAGAAAATCACATTGTCTGATTTTTAAAGAATTTATTTGCAAATTATGGTGGAAAATAAGTATTTGGTCAATAACAAAAGTTAATCTCAATACTTTGTTATATAGCCTTTGTTGGCAATGACAGAGGTCAAACGTTTTCTGTAAGTCTTCACAAGGTTTTCACACAGTGTTGCTGGTATTTTGGCCCATTCCTCCATGCAGATCTCCTCTAGAGCAGTGATGTTTTGGGGCTGACGCTGGGCAACACGGACTTTCAACTCCCTCCAGAGATTTTCTATGGGGTTGAGATCTGGAGACTGGCTAGGCCACTCCAGGACCTTGAAATGCTTCTTACGAAGCCACTCCTTTGTTGCCCGGGCGGTGTGTTTGGGATCATTGTCATGCTGAAAGACCCAGCCACGTCTCATTTTCAATGCCCTTGCTGATGGAAGGAGGTTTTCACTCAAAATCTTACGATACATGGCCCCATTCATTCTTTCCTTTACACGGATCAGTCGTCCTGGTCCCCTTGCAGAAAAACAGCCCCAAAGCATGATGTTCCACCCCCATGCTTTACAGTAGGTATGGTGTTCTTTGGATCCAACTCAGCATTCTTTCCCCTCCAAACACGACAAGTTGAGTTTCTACCAAAAAGTTCTATTTTGGTTTCATCTGACCATATGATGTTCTCCCAATCCTCTTCTGGATCATCCAAATGCTCTCTAGCAAACCGCAGACGGGCCTGGACGTGTCCTGGCTTCAGCAGGGGGACACGTCTGGCACTGCAGGATTTGAGTCCCTGGCGGCGTAGTGTGTTACTGATGGTAGCCTTTGTTACTTTGGTCCCAGCTCTCTGCAGGTCATTCACTAGGTCCCTCCGTGTGGTTCTGGGATTTTTGCTCACCGTTCTTGTGATCATTTTGACCCCACGGGGTGAGATCTTGCGTGGAGCCCCAGATCGAGGGAGATTATCAGTGGTCTTGTATGTCTTCCATTTTCTAATAATTGCTCCCACAGTTGATTTCTTCACACCAAGCTGCTTACCTATTGCAGATTCAGTCTTCCCAGCCTGGTGAAGGTCTACAATTTTGTTTCTGGTGTCCTTTGACAGCTCTTTGGTCTTGGCCATAGTGGAGTTTGGAGCGTGACTGTTTGAGGTTGTGGACAGGTGTCTTTTATACTGATAACGAGTTCACACAGGTGCCATTAATACAGGTAACGAGTGGAGGACCGAGGAGCCTCTTAAAGAAGTTACAGGTCTGTGAAAGCCAGAAATCTTACTTGTTTGTAGGTGACCAAATACTTATTTTCCACCATAATTTGCAAATAAATTCTTTAAAAATCAGACAATGTGATTTTCTGGATTTTTTTTCCTCATTTTGTCTCTCATAGTTGAGGTATACCTATGATGAAAATTACAGGCCTCTCTGATCTTTTTAAGTGGGAGAACTTACACAATTGGTGGCTGACTAAATACTTTTTTGCCCCACTGTATTGCTGAAAAACCCAGATTTGCAGGACAAATTGCTTGAGTTTATTTTTTTTTTTTCGAGAGACTCCCAGAACGTATAGTTAACTCGACAGCGGGGTCTGGGGGGGGTTCTGCTGCTCTGCATGGATTCCTAATAAAATACTGGGGTCTTATCCACAGGTACCTTCTCCCAATGGCAATCAATGCCCAAAGGGTGTTGGTTTCGAAATTAAAGTTCCATCTCTGCTGGTCCTGCTCAGAAATCTCCTGTAACTTGGCTTTATGCAGGTTTTATTGGGTATGTTACTCTGACAGTTGTAGCGCAACAGCACTACGAATTAGAATATTAATGAGTATGGGGATGGATCAGGGTCAATTTTCAAGCAGTCAGATTATGCTGACCTTGAACAGCTGGAAATTAATGTTTACTAACATTTTTTAGTTATAAAATATTTAAAATTACAGGTTAATACTTCAGAAAATAACAGCGAGGGCACCTTTAACAGCTTACTGAACAGATGCTTTATTAACTACATGTATTGTCTCAGATAACAAAACAAAATATAATTGTTAACTTAGTTTTTGTGATATAAAATTTGCATTTTCATTTCGAGTCCACTGCCTGCTGTTTATTAACTGAGCTTAGCACAGAGACAGTCAAGTTCAAAGGTGACCAGATCCACTTTCCAGCACCTGTAAAGCTCAAAACCATGTTAATCTTCTCATGACAGAGTCTGTTGACTCGAGCTGCCAGCAGAAACTCTACAGATGGACATCGTTAATTAGCTACAGGGGTGAGATTTTTTGGAATTTGTTGGGTTTGAAGAGAGCCAGGCAAGCTGTTTCCTCCTGTTTCCAAAAGTTACAGAAAACCACCTCCCAAATCTTATTTCAGTATTATAAGACAGTGATGTGTTCATCTTCAAACTATATGAGCTAAATCACTGAAAATCCACAATCACAACAAGCTGACAGTATGTTTTTCCCTCTCTTTCACTCATCGACTCCTTTATTAAATGACCTTCTCTGAAGTAATAAACTTTTATTCTGCTCGGTAGAACATCTTAACTCTTTGAATCTCCATATTTTCTATTATTTTTATATATATAACTGGTTAAAACAGAATCAAACTAGGACTAATGTAAATATAAACAAATATAGGATTAACCTCTGGTTACACTGCTGATTGCCTGCCAACTGATTCAATTAGCGTAAGCTTCACTATAAGCTCTGGACAGCAGGCGTAGCGTACTAGTCAACTATCACAGACTTACAACGTCCTGTGTGAGAGAAAGAAACAACAAGTTAAAGAGGCCCTTCCATTAAAAACAGTTTTTCTGAGGTTTCTGTTGAATATTTTAGCTCCACAGGTGTTCTTACCTTCATAGTGGGTGTGAAAACAGGTCAACAACTTCTCTTTCAGTTTTTATCTCTCAAACTACGCAGGGTTAGGGTTAGTCCAAACAACCTGTATCTGTTTCATCACAACTCCTTTGTTTGTTAGTATTCAGCAGTTCCCGCAGTTGAAACCACACCTAGCATGCTGCTGGCTAAAAGCTGTAGCATAAGACGTAACAAACCAGAAGAGACTACGTCTGCTGTTGCCATGCGCAGCGGGGCAGGAAACAGTATACTTTGCTCTCATAGGCTAGTTTGTTAGCCAATCAGAGTCCAGCAAACTCGAATAATGAATATGAAGGAGCTGCTGACGAATCTTCACACAGACAAATTGAAAGGTCTGTTAATCAGTGTTTCCTAACGTTTTTTAGATATAAAATGTTTCATATTACTGGTTAATACTTAAGAAATAACCACAAAGTCCTGAAATGTGTGTGAAATGGCCTCTTTAAACAGATTTTATTTTTGGATAATATAAAACACAGTTTAGGTTTCACTCCACTGAATCGTGATTATATGGAACGTTTGAACGCTGTGTTCATTAACACAACCCTAACATACACTAATGACCCCCTGAAACAACTGGAAAGAATAGAAGTCATTGTCTTGGCATTTTCTCCAAAGGTCAGATGTCCATCTGAAACGTCCTGTGTGGAGCAGGTAGCTGTTCAGGTCAGCTGCTCTGTCCTCTGTGTCTTACTCAAACAGCAGATTTCCTCTGAGGGTGGAGTGGCGTTGTGTCTCTGCAGCCAACGTTAAATATAAAAGTAGGGATTCAAAACACAAGGTTGCGTAATAGCAACGGTTTTCTTTTTCCAAGTTCAGAAAAACAACCTGAAAGCTAAAGATGCTGAATGAAATGAGAGTTTTCCAGTTATTGAACAGTGAATAGTAGAAATTTGCTATTCAGCTTAATGTAGAGAACAAGCAGAGAGATAATAATCTGGCACACTGAAAGTTTTAATGAGTTTTTATGAATGACGGTTAGCTTTTTACCATTAGAAGATATAGAGTTAAGTTAAGTTAGCCAATCAAACCAAACAAACAACAATAATCTTAATTCTCTTCAGTTCTGACATACTGTCACTGAAGCTTTAGGCATGTGAACAAATCTACATTTGAGTCTCTGCTGCTAATTAATAAATCCCACAACATAAAGTAGTTACTGAAGCAACAAAAAGAAATAGTTGAATATGTTCATAAAAAGCTATTTAAAAAAATGAAAACCTCCACGGTGCGTTTAGAGGGGTATCGAATGAAGGTAAAGTATTTCCTTTAAAAACTATATTTGAATTAAAATATAATAAAATATTGATTTTAACAAGCACTGCGTTGGCATTATGTTTACATCTACCAACCAATAGCGGGAACACCGCTGGTTGCCTAATACAGTAAATAGTCCGAGGCTGGTACTGAGGAAAATAGAAAGAGTCGGCAAGTCAAGCAGCTGCTTGAGAGATTCCATTGTCATTCTCAGAAGAGGAGCGACCAGAAGATTAAAAACCAGAGTGAGTTTAGGTGAAGCTACAATAGATGGACCCAAATAAAACAATTTCACGGCATCAAAACACACAAAAATGTTGAACTTGCATCCCGACGGCTGGAAAGCGTGTTCGATTGTTACAACATCCACACACTAGATGTCGCTATGCTGGATGTGTTCCATACCCCAGCTTTAAATTATGTTTAATGAGCTATGATGATGGAGAGTTTAATGTTTCAAACCTTAGAGCTGTGACATTTCCTTCAGTTTGTAGGAGCTTCAAAGACAATAAGAATCTTCATTTTACTTCTTTTTCTCCAGCTGCTGACCTTTATTCATCAAATAACTGCAACGTTTGTGTTTTCTGCTCAATACTGTCACACTGAAAAGAAATCTGATGTCTCATACTGACCATTGTATTTACAGACCAACCTTGTATCTGTCAAAATATCATGTGTTTTTTTCACCCCAGATATCACTGTCCATGTGTGAGACGATTTACTCATCACTATGACAGAGTTCTTTTTTTACTGCATCAGTCCTGTGTGTTTTGTTCTATTACACATCTGACCAAACTGAATTACTCTCATCCAGGAAACAATCAAGATAATCCAGCTGCTTTTTCCCAATTATTTTAGTTATTGCTTGTTTGTTCTTTTGTTCGAGGGAATTTTCACCTAAAATCAGTTTAACGTCTGCAGAGATAAAGAGGACAAGCACACACCAGTTCCATGTCACGATATTTGACTCTCTCTCTTTTGTGAATTTTAACCAGATGTGTGTTAATGGACTCACCTCCTCGACCAGAGCCAGCATACGTCGAGTGCTCTCCAGAGACTGCAAGGAGAGAGAGTAAATTATAATCTGAGAATCCCAAATGAAGCAGATCCAGATGTGCAGTTCAGGGTCTGTAACATCGAACACATCTCAGAGCATTTCGTGGAAAACTGAGTCTTTAAAAAAACATCAAAACAGAAGAATTCAAAAGTGCTAGAAGGACAAATGAAAGTTATTGTTCTTTCATTTTGTCTAAACCAGTGATTCATTTCATAACTCCAGCCTTTTGTTTATTAATCTACACAATCTCCTCCAAAATAATCCATTTCTTTATCCCAGTTTTCTCATTCCTCTTTGCTATTTCTTTTTTTTTTCTCTGACATCTTTCATCACTGGTTTCTGGTCTGCCTCCACATTCACACCATTCCCTCCATCCATGCCTCAATCCTTCCTTCACTATCTCCTCATGAATATTTAATCAAGCCATTTCAGCCCTTCTATTATTCCGCTGCACTGAATTATCGGCTCTTCCTTCAGCTCCTCTCAGCTCATTAAAAAGGGCAAAGTTCTTCCTAATCCAAAAATGATGACATAAAAAATTGTCTTTATGAAAAAGGCCTTTCAGAGCCAAGTGCTGAAACAAGGAACAGTCACATTAGAGGACCTGTTTCTGTCAGCCTGGAGGCTTTCAAGGTACATTATTGTGTCCTTACAAGAACAGGCCATTTGAAAATGTCACATTATTATTGGCATGTCACAAAGGAATGCTCTTTTCACTGTAGACTGCATTCAGTTTCTCTGCTGGTTTAGGTTTATACCCAGATACAGAGACAGAAACCACATGCCAACAGCAGCTTTAATCTAACAAGCAGATAATAAATAAATGTTAATGCATGTACGTACAGGGTCACATCAATGAAGATGGAACTGCACCACTACTGGGAATTAAAGATGTTGTCTACTGTACCTCGTCGGCGATCTGGTCTGCACGTGTCTGCAGGTCGGCCAGTTCATTGCGCATGTCTGCTTCATCTGCCATGGCGACTGTTTATACTTCAACAACAAGCACTGTCAAGACAAAGAGACAGAAAGAAACAGGAAGTTTAATTTGTTATGATTTGTGCATTTTATTGGGATGTTTATATATAGTATAATATCTGCTTTGTTTTCTGATTTATTTTGAAAGAGTATTTCCTTCTTGTTTTACTGCACTGTGATTGGTTGTATTGTTTTCATAGTTTTAACCATGTTTTCATGATGCGGTGTCATCTTTTTCCTTCCCTCGAGGTTTTTTGATTTTGTTTTTTTCCATCATTTGTTGAAAAATGAATGATGAGCTCTTGATGACAGAATATGTTGCTTTCAGCCATCACAGGTGTGAGTGAGCTTTGCCAATAACCCTGATACAACCCACACCATCACAGAGTGTACGGTGTCTGAATCGGTTGCTGTTAAAAAGCTGTGCAGGTCTCTTCATTACGGTCTGGAGCACATGGTGTTTCTTTAAAAATAAACTGGAACTGGTTTGTCGGAACACAATCCAGGTTTTTAGAGCAATAACGGGGGGCGGGGGCTGCATGGTGGTGCAGTTAGTAACGCTGTTGCCTTGCAGTGTGAAGGTCCTGGGTTTGAAACCAACCAGGTTCTTTCTGCATGGAGTTTATATGTTCTCTTCGTGTATGTGTGGATTTTCTCCAGCTTCCTCCCACAGACCAAAATTATGCATAAGGTTAATTAGCCCTAGGTGTGACTGGTTGTCTGTTTATGTGACCATATGATGGACAGGTGACCTGTCCAGGTGTAACCCCGCCTCTCAGCCAGTGATCACTGGAGATAAACACTAGCTCTCCGTGACCCTGAACAGGAAGAAGCAGGTAAACATAATGACTGATGATCCTTCCCAGGGGCAGACGTTTCCTCTGGAACAGGTAATCACAGGACAGAATAAACCTTCAACTAGTATTTGCAAATTTAAATAATTGAGCTCTCGGGTTGAACAAAAAAAACTCGACAGCTGTTTCTCTTTTATATCTGCCAAACCTTCACTGGACCGTTCCTGTCCTCTCTATAGGTGAAGTGTTATTCAGACTGTCTAAAGCTTCCATCAGTAACCGTCTCTGTCACTGCTGGTTAAAATCCTACAGTAGAATGGCCCACAGCTGAACTGAAGTCGCTGAAGCTGAAAGCTTCTTCCTAACTTCCATGACTCTAAGATCTACTCTTGGAAAATGTCAAAACAAACCTTAGAATAAGTGAATAATTCAGATGTGTAAATATATATTAACAATAATGGTGAACTGTAGTGCTGGACAGAAGTTGCCAGACATCCCAATATGTCCCTTGTGATTATATCATTGATAGATAATGAGTCCTGATACAGTGCAGACTGAGGGATCAGAGATTATCAGTGTCCAGCTCAGGGCTGCAGCGCTGGCTGTAAAACATTACAATTCATCCATCACAGCATGTACAGCAAAGGTAAAAATATACAAAACTCTTTATAATCACTTTGATGAAAAGGCTTTGTGAAGGATGTTAAGAGACTGATGATCATGTAATAAAACCTACAATGGCTAAAAGACACAATGTGCACGTAGAGACCACGATCTAAAGAAAAGTGGTTCAGAAACAGAAAGTAAACAACATGTGACTCTCAGAAACTCACTGTTGTAGCAATTAGATTTGTTGAAGTGTCTCTTGGGAAAAAGCTAAATAGATTTTCTCTCTGAAAGTGACTTTCTGATCCCTGAGAGAAAATAACACATCAAGCATTAGAGTTTCAAACATGCAACAGATAAAGGGTTTACATTTATGTCTCATCCTGTTCCAACAAACACTGAACAAACCTCGGACAGATAAACCACTACCGACTACAAACTGGGATCAACAGCATCAAAATGAACAAGCAAAAATCTCTGACGGCTAACGTGGCAGAACGGAGACTGGAGTCTATTTTTACAAGCACAGAACTCCACACAGCAGCACTGACGGTACAGTCCATGAAAAATGGATGTTCTTGTTCCTCTGCAGCTTGATTGAGGACGTCCTGCTGCTGTTTAAGATGAAGATGGACAGAAATGAACCCAGCTCTGATTCTGTTCCCTGCTTCAGTCTCAGTGAATAACTAGGACTTTAATTATGCAAATAATCTGATCTGGTCCAATCAGATCTCATTTGGGTGTCTAATGCATTTGTGTTTCAATTGCAGAACTGCTGTAGCTCATCGCTGATAGAAATTCAACCACCCAGCTGCTTTCAGCTCAGGGCCCATTAAAGCTTTATGTGATCTAATCTGCTGCAATATACAGTGTAGCAAAGGGAGTCACTCAGTAACTGTGCTGAGGGATTTCTGTAGGTCTGTTCCAGGAAGATAACATGCTAGAATGTGCTATAAAGCAGCTAAGGTCATTCGAAAATACTTCAAGGTTCTAATGTTTTTACTTACAGGCATAAAATGATTTTTTAAAAACATTTTTTTAGGTTTGGAAACCCGGATGTTAGTTTCTCGTCCCTCTGCTGACTTTATTAGTTTGATCCTTAAGGTGAGCAGACAAGGTCAGCAAGAGACACAGCTGGATGTTTGATATCTCTCTGTTCTGTCTCACCTTCTGTCTGTACGTCTCTTTCCTCCGTCCCTGTGGAGTCGCCACGGCAGTTAATAATTGAACACGTGCCGGGAAAAGAGACGGAGGGGAGGAGGGAAAAAAACCTGCCTTATCAAAGTGCCTTTCTCCTTTTTTTTTCAGGCTGCGTGTGCAATTTGTCTGCTGCTACGAAAAAACTGTCAAATATTTATGCTGTCACAGAAACGTTTAACGAATAATCCAGAGTTGGAAACAATAAGTGCAACAACAGCATGAAGTTTGAGTTCTTTCTTTAGCAGCGCTGCAGGTGAACTGAGGAGTGACGAGGTCGACAGGAGACCATGACAGGAAGCAACCAGGAGGGAGAAGAATCTCCAGATGTTTCAGGTGGGAGACGATACAAACGCAGATCAAACAACACGAAGCTTCAGAGGAGATCTGAGCTGTCGCTGTGAGTTTCACTGTTACATTCACTAAAGATTTATTCTGGGATTATACGTTTCTGCTTGGCTGTAAAAATAAATGTCAAGTTTCAAAATGCCAAAGACACAAAAATCCTCCCGTCAACAGCTGAGCTCACTTCATGTCCACTTCACAGCACTGCTGGGTTTGAGTTGTCACGGGCAACAACCATGTGCACAAAGTGGAATAAACTAAATTTATTGTAAATTTAACATTAAAATAAACACAAAATTATCTTTAATCTGATGCGAGTGTTTGAATTTTTTTGTAAATTACATTTCACTGAATTTTGGTGGTTTAAGTTTACACTGTGTAAAAGTAAGTAAACATATCACATGACGTGTGTATATTATCACTGTACTTTAAGCTAATTTTAGGTCATTTATTTTTAACACCAAACCTGCTCTGGTGTATTAATCCATGTTAAACTCAGAATCTGCACAAAGGTTTCATCTTCATCAGCTTTTTGGATCACTAACTTCAAACAACAAAGTAAGTTTGAATAAGTCCAACTGAGTAAGAGTAAAATAAATAATAATAATTCTATCCCAGATATTATTATTCATTAAATGTCTGTTAAGAAATTTCACACAACTGCAAATAAATAATATACATGTTTGAGGACTGAAAAAAGTTTTTCATCACTTTGTGCTTGACGTGTTGTAAATCTTTATCCAGGAACTTGGGGACATTATATTGATGAAGTAATAGTACTGCAGGACATAAAGTACGATGGTTTCAGGTAACTGCAGGTTTCAGTTCTGAGACTTTTAGTGTTGTGAAGTTTCATCTAAGAGAAAAAACACACAGCTGAGACGGCAGCCTGAAAAAAGGAATAAAATAACTTATCCATAAAAAATGGTGCAAAAGCAGCTCATATTCTAAATAATATTCATATAAAATACTAATATTAATGTAAGTGAAACGCAGGACAGAGCTGATCAAATGGGCGTTGAACCTGAACACTGGAAAAACAAAGAGTTTATGACCTGGATGATGATTAGATGAAGGGAAACACAGAACAGGTGATGATGTCAAATGTTTTTCCAACATGATGCAGGTCATCTCAGCTTCCTTTTCCGCTGCGCGTCCTCTCTTAATGTGGGCCTGACCTGCTGTTTATATGACACTGAGCTCAAAGCTGCAGTGACATAACATCACAGCGTGCGCATGTGTTTATTACAATCGACTGATTCAACAGACATTTTAGTCCAAAGTGACGATAAAATGTTTATTGAATGGAAAGGGTTTGCAGCATGTTGTAAACATGAATGTATTAAAATATACTTTGATAAGATTAAATGCTGCTGAGTGTCATTTAGTGCATTGAATCTTCTGCAGAACTTAATAAAATATCTGGAAAATCACTCATAGAGGTCAGACCTCCATCAAACACCTTACCACCATGTTGTGATTTACACCAAAAATCAAATACATTATCAGATCCACTGGCAATAAAACACCTCTATCAATTAGATTGACGTTGATTCATTATTAGTTCAGTAGTTATTCACAGAAATCCCTTTTTCAGTAATGGTGGTTTTCTTCTGGATCGTGCGCCAGAACTTTAGAAGGAACATCAAATCCATGACATGCTTCTGATTTCACAGAGTCTCGACTATCTTTTGGCGTTTGTTGCAGGTTTAAACCATCATTTGTTCTTACTGGGATATAAAATCTGAAGGTTAACTATTTTTTTCATTTCTGGATCAAGGCAACTGGAATTTTGTAACAATCCAGATCAATCTTTAATCCAAATCTATTTTTGGTATCATGTAGAAACTACTGGGAATTCACTCTGTTTTTTGTTACCAGCAACTGGATCATTTATTGTGGAGTTACATGCAGATATGTTAAAAAAAACAGCTCTATCTCACAATGATGAAGAATCCTTTAAAAAAATCCTGAATTCAGAAGGTGATGCGGACCATCCCCAAAATCTACTCACTTCTGCTTTGGACCATTTCTGATCTTTAATCAAAATCCATCCAGAACTGTTTGAGTTATCCTGCTAACAGACAGACTAAACCCTGGTGGTTGGAGGTAATAACAAACATGAAATACAAAAGCTACATACAAGAAGTATTAATGTTAATACAGTATTAATATAAATCAGAAAAAGAACAGAAGTAACTATTAAATGTGCTATATTCCTCAGAGTTGAGGAATTGAAGAGACAACCATCTAAAGACAAAGTCAAAACAGGAAACAGGTTGTTGTTGAAACTATCACACCAACATTCTGAATGTATTTAAAGAGGCCATTTCATACACATTTCAGGACTTTGTGGTTATTTCTTAAGTATTAACCAGTAATATGAAACATTTTTTATCTAAAAAAAAAACGTCAAGAAACACTGATTAACAGACCTTTCAATCTGTCTGCATTAAAATTCGGGTGGTTCCGGCTCCTTCCGTCAGGCCTCGAGCAGCAGCTCGTTCATATTCATTATTCTGATTGGTTAACAAACTAGCCTATGAGGGCAAAGTATAATGTTTACTGCCTCGCAGCGCATGGCAACGTCAGACGTCGTGTCTTCCTGTTTGCTACGTCTTATGCTAAAGCTTTTAGCCAGCAGCATGCTAGGCGTGGTTTCAACTGCAGGAGCTGATGAATACTAACAAACAAAGGAGTTGTGACAAAACAGATACAGACTGTTCGAACTCGGGAGAACTCCGGTTTTATCACCACCTGCGTAGTTTGAGAGATAAAAACTGAAAGAGAAGTTATTGACCTTTTTTCACACCCACTATGAAGGTAAGAACACATGTGGAGCTAAAATATTCAACAGAAACCTCAGAAAAACAGTTTTTAATGGAAGGACCTCTTTAACACAAGAACAACACAAGCGCCCCCTAGTGACTGGCTGCAGTAGATGTTTCAAATCCTGCCCCCTCAATGTAAAGTAAACAGCCACTTTCCCAAATAAAAGTAGAAGAATCATTTTGTTGATTCACATGCTTCTTCTGGGGAGGCAGGATGTCAAAGCAAACAGAAACACATTGTTCATCTATATATGCAATCGTTTTTTTAGGATTATATCACAGATCGTGTTTTTATTACTGCTGTGTGTTGACATCATGTATGTAGTTGGCTATAGAGTTTTAATGCTTTTGTTGTTTCATTTATCAAAAGAACCTCGTTCTCCGATTCACAGGTTAGAGTTTAGTTGTACCTGCAGCAGCAGCACTACACAGGACTCACACCATTCATTTGTGGAACACCTTGTGTTCTTGTTCTGTTAGTTTTTACTCTCGTGGTTTGTTCTGCAAACAAACCACAGCAATAAAATAAAAGCTTAAGCTCTTCGTTCATGTTGTGTTTGTTGATCCAGTCCTCGATACCTGCTTGTTCCTGTTCAGGGTTGTTGAGTTGAAGCCTGTCTCCAGCTGCCATCGGTTACAGTTGTGGTCACACCCTGGACAGGTCACCAGTCCATCACATGACACAGAGTCACCTTTTAACTCAAAATGCATGTTTATGTTCTGTAGTAGAAAACTAGAGTCTCCAGTGAAAACCCATAGAAACCCTCCCCTGATCAGGGAGCACTGTCTGGGTTCATGCTTGGATCTAATTATAACTGTAAGTTTTGCAGGTGAGTCTTTGTCTCAAGTGGAGGAGTTTGGTGTCTTGTGACGGCAGGATGGAGCAGGGGCTTCGTCCTCAGTGATGAGGACGTTGCTTCAGTCTGTCGTAGAGAGGAAGGAGCTAAGCTCTAGATTTACTAGTGTGAGGTGGTTCAGGTATCTAGTTAGGATACATCCTGGTCACCTCCTCATGGAGGTTTTCCATGCAAATCCCACTGGGAGGAGACACCTGGGCAGACCCAGAACTAGCTGGAGGGATTATATATCCTCTCTGGCCTGGGAAGTTCTGGGGGGGCCAATTCTGGGTTTCTCTCTTCAACCTGTTGCCAGATACAGGGAAGAAGGTAAATGGATGTTTTAATCATTTCTGATGTTTCAAAACTTATAAACCAACATGGGCATGTTTATTATCTCAGATTTCCAGTATTATAAGGTATATTTTCAGTTTAATATTGTTGATTTTTTGGTGATTTAAGAATTTTTCTGATTATCTTTTGTCCTCTAACAATGATGTTTACATGTCATGTGTGTTTTACACGTTTAAACATCCTAAATATGTAACAATGAGCCATGATACTAATTAAGTATCATGGCTTAAGATAAGATGCAGTTCAGATGCTGTTAATTAAACGACTGGTTGCATGAATTTTACATGATTTCAGTGACGCTGCTGTTGAGAAGAAACTATTGGAAGACAGTAATCTGCTAACACTGTTAGCTTTTGTATACAAGTAACTGCTGAATGTTTCTGGCTGCCAGTAAGTCATCAGAAGTGAAACTGTGTGTGTTCTGAGATGAAATATGTCTGAGAACATTTGGACCAGTTGGACCAGAACTCTTCTGTTGCTTCCTTTCATCATTTGAGTTCACCGATCTGCTGTTACTGATCAGTTGTAGATGGAATATCTCTCTGCACCCACAGCCCGCCCTTTTCTTTCAGCTTCCTATAAGAGCAGGAGGTTGTTGTATCTGTAGCTCACTCTCACTATTTTTCCTTTAGTCTGTTTGAGTTTATTTTGAATCTGAAGTTTTTTATTGGCTTTAATATTACGGGTCATTTGTGACCCTGAAAACGTGATAACATATGAAAACATGTTTAATGATTTAAGGTCCTGCAGCTATCTGAGTCATTAACTGTTTAGTACTGAGTTAGTTGTAGTTTGATTAAAGCAGTACTAAATAACTTTTCAGCAGCTGTGTCTCAGACGGCCGTTGCCGGTGTTCTGTTGAAATATGCTACCTTTTGAGATGTGCTAACGATTCCTTCTGCACATGTACCGTTCTACAGTCTTGATTTCAATAAACAGATTTATAAGTTATTTTTTGTTTCTACATTTTTCCATAAATACATTTTACCTATCAAATAAATTCTCCAAAGACAGGAACACTAAATATTTTAGCTCCACAGGTGTTCTTACCTTCATAGTGGGTGTGAAAACAGTTCAACAACTTCTCTTTCAGTTTTTATCTCTCAAACTACGCAGTTGGTGATAAAACCCGAGTTCTCCCGAGTTCAAACGGCCGGTACTTGTTTCGTCACAACTCCTTTGCTCGTTAGTATTCATCAGCTCCGGCAGTTGAAACCATACCACTATGAAAAGTGCAAGTTCTTTGAGTTCTTCACTTCCAAAGCATTTTACACAAATACCAATAAACTCAGTAGCAATCCACCTCTTTCCTTATAGGGAACTATATTTCACAATTACCAATGCCATTTTTGGGTCTATAACTCCTCAGCATCCAAAAATAAATGGTATTTTCTTAATTAAAAAGCATGCATTAACCAGAGATTTTTTGCCGGCAATTTTTAAGGTCACTTTTTTCGCGAGACTTCGTGAGATCTCACGAGATTTAGAGCAACAACGTCATCTTTGTTTACGTTTATGAGAATGGAGTTTGTAGTATTTCACCATTTTACTCAATTTACACATGGTTCTAAACATCATTTACTGTTAAAACAGCATTTTTCTGATCCGGAATACATCACAGATTCTGAAAATGATACTGACATCTGTGAAGGTTATATAGATAATACCAAAAAATAGTAATATATGAACAACATGGATAGTTTTTAACTTTTTTTCATTGATAGTGCAAGTATAACAAAGCATTCCATAGATTTTTGGTTTGTGTGTTAACAAGAACCCTAACCCTAACAAGATGTTATCCCACTTAGCAGCTACATGCTGCTAACACACATGCGCAACGCGGGAAAGTGGCCCACTTCCTGTTTCATTGAACTCGTTACCTTTTTGCTCAATTTTCACATCGAGCTAAATAATTTTCGTGGCTGTAGTGGCATTTTTCAGATCCGAAATTCATTGCAGATTTTAAAAATCATAATGACATGTATGAAGGTTATTTAGCTTATACTGAAAAATGGCAAAATATGAAGAAACATGAACGTTTTGCGGGATTTTTCTTTGATCTTACAAGCTTGGCACCGAATTTTGGTTTGTGTGTGAACAAGAATCATATGACCAAAGGTTTCCACAATAACACAAGATTTAGCTGTTTTATTGTAGAAAATCATTGAAAACAAGACATTCTGCCACAGCATAAATGACACAAAAGCACATGTGCACCCATGTGCAATATACTACTTCCTGTAAGCAAATTTTCCATAGACTTTTCGTAGTGCACGCCTAGCATGCTGCTGGCTAAAAGCTGTTAGCATAAGACGTATCAAACCAGAAGAGACAACGTCGGCTGTTGTCATGCGCAGCGGGGCAGGAAACAGTATGCCTTGCTCTCATTGGCTAGTTTGTTAGCCAATCAGAGTCCAGCAAATTCGAATAATAAATATGAACGAGCTGCTGTCCGACGAAGTCTGACGAAACAAGCCGAATTTTGACCCAGACAGATTGAAAGGTCTGTTAATCAGTGTTTCCTAATGTTTTTTAGATATAAATGTTTCATATTACAGGTTAATACTTAAGAAATAACCATAAAGTCATGAAATTTATATGAAATGGCCTCTTGAAATAAGTTGTCAATTTTTACTATGGCAGCATTTTTCTTCAGGGCAGCATAAATCACCAGAATACCACTTCCAGCTGCAACCCGAATTACTGAAGTTATTTAGTCTATTGTAAAGCCATCGGAGGTGCACAGAGGGTCTAATATGAAGCTGAACATGTTTTTCAGTGAGAATCCACTTAGACAAGTTTCAAAACCGTAGCTTAAAGTTGTAAAAGTTATTTTGTACTGATTTAAATCCTCTTCCATGTCAGATGATCAGATATGTGATCAGTTTTATAAAAACATTTACAAGTAAATACAGATGAAAACCAGTCAGTATTAAAAACATTCTTTCACAGTTTATTTTATCTATTTATTGTTGTCAGGAGCCTGGGTTTGGGCCTTTGTTTTACTGTCATTATTTTAATATTTCCAGCTGTTAGTTTTCTCCCCCTCTCTCTCCCCGTTCCCTCCTCTGTGTTTCTTCCTCACTGTTTGTGTTGCTGCAGAGTCCAGCTGGCAGGCATCAGGCTGATTGTGCACCGGTTTGCCAGCAGGCACACCTGAGAGTCATCAGTTCAATCATGTCCTGTATAAAGAGCAGGGCTGAGCCACAAACCAACACTAGACTGTTGAGATTCATCCTGGTGACTGTGCCGCTTGAACCAAGCCAAGTTAAGTGTTTATAGTTAAGTCTAGTCTGTTCCTGTTAACCGTGTTCCATCTCTTGAAGGTTATTTCTTTATGGATTTTGGAAATCATGTTTGGATATTCACTGCTCTGTGCCTGCTGGAACCATTCTGCCACAACTCAAATCATCTCCATAACCATCAAGCCCTGCCTGCTCTCACCACACTCGCCTGCCTCTGGACCTGCACCTCCATTGCTCCTTGGTTTGGCTCGTTCAGGCTCCCCCTCCCTGTCTGCACCTGGACCCCTGGATCACGTAAGCCCTTTCCATTATTCCTCATCTTCATCCCTGGATCTCTGCTCTGCACTAACTCCCCTCTCATCTTGTTCCAGACTGCCACAGCCATTGTCAAAACATCACTGTACATATTGTCACCTTCACATTGTAAATATCTTTTTACTAAACGCTGTGTCTGGGTTTCAGCAATTGGGTCTGGTCTTATAAATCATGACTTTTTTTTTTAAATAGCTACATTTATTTCTCTGATTTTGTTTGTTTTCTATCTGTACTCTCCTGTGTTGATCCGTCCTGCACTGAATGTACCTATCAGGATCTGAGCAGGCCCCTCCCCCTCCAGTGGGCCTGCAGCCCGTCACTCATCTTGACTGACAGCTGCTGTAAGGCCTGAACTGCCGGGCTCAGCCCAGAGATTAAAGTCAGCAGGGAAAGAGGATTTAGTCTCCACTGTTTCTCTGCTCTTCCTCTCTCAAACACACTATCTTCTCTACTGCTTCCTTATTTTTACTTTATCTGCTTTCCACACCCACTCCATATATAAATATAGAAAGTGCAGGTCTAAGAAAAACACAGCATTACTGTACATTAAGAAAGATTTAGGTTAAACCCCTTTCATTTCATGTTTTTCATCTGTCACAGACGACACATGCAGCACAGTCGTGACTCAAGCTGTGGCTAATTACAACTGCCGTCCATTTGTTCTTGGAAAAAACAGCGAGATACAAAATCAAGCATGATGAGAGAACATTGAGAGGGAGAGACTAAAAAGGGCACCAATGAATTATTGATTGAAATATTAATAGAGTTAATCCTAAAAGCTGCTGAAAGGGAGAAGCGGAAACAGGATGAGAGACTGTGTGAAGAACCACAACATGAGATGGGAGTAAATAAACATGAGAAAAGTGACTGTGGGGAAACATAAAGGAACAAAGCTGCTACTTTAGTTTGAAATTAGATTTAATCTTCATTAGTGAAAAGCTAACGAGCCGCTGATAAACAGAGTCACACCTTCAAACCAATCAGGGTTCTTTTCTTTGTTGTGACTCGTCACGTTCTTCGCCAGAGACTCGACCATCATGTCATGAGATCCATGTCAGCTCCTGTCCTGAAAACACTCACTGTTCCTTTAAAGGAATTCCAATGTTTATTTCATTTGCAAAGGTCTGTTTTGAAATGAGTCTGCAGGTGTGTTCCTGAGTTTTATTATTATTTTTATTACTTTTATTAAGTATTATTACAGGGGGCGGGTCCTTGTTTTGTGTTCACATCACAGCAACTGATGAAATTAACAGATGTATTTCTTAAAGAGGCCCTTCCATTAAAAACAGTTTTTCTGAGGTTTCTGATGAATATTTTAGCTCCACAGGTGTTCTTACCTTCATAGTGGGTGTGAAAACAGGTCAACAACTTCTCTTTCAGTTTTTATCTCTCAAACTACGCAGGTGGTGATAACACCCGAGTTCTCCCGAGTTCAAACAGCCGGTACTTGTTTCCTCGCAATTCCTTTGTTCGTTAGTATTCATCAGCTCCCGCAGTTGAAACCACACCTAGCATGCTGCTGGCTAAAAGCTGTAGCATAACGTAGCAAACAGGAAGACATGACGTCTGCTGCTGCCATGCACAGCGAGGCAGGAAACATTATACCTTGCTCTCATAGGCTAGTTTGTTAGCCAATCAGAGTCCAGCAAATTTGAATAATGGATATTAATGAGTTAGAGCAGAAAACAGACAGATTGAAAGGTCTGTTAATCAGTGTTTCCTGACGTTTTTTAGATATAAAATGTTTCATATTACTGGTTAATACTTAAAAAATAACCACAAAGTCCTGAAATTTGTATGAAATGGCCTCTTTAAAGATCAATTTTACCTCTTATTTAGTTTTGTGTTTTTAGCTCTTGATTCGAGATCATAGATTGTTTAAAGGTCATCTTCTGAGAACATTATTGTAAATATTTCTTTTTTCAGTTTTACTGCTGTAAAACTTGATCTACACAAGTGTTTGTGATATATGCTTTAAAACTAGTTCTCGTGTATCTTATCTGTTGTGAGAGAGAAACTCTTCAAAAAGAAAACAACTGTGATTCATTGCTGACATGTAAAAACTTGACATAGCTGAAGCTTTCTCAGAAATCTCAGGCAGGAACTCTGCATGTTTATAAACTTTATATCACCTAGAAGAAAATAATGAGCAGTTGGGATTTTGCCCAGATGTGTTGAAGTATTTTTTTGTTAAAAAGAAGAAAAACAAATCCATATTATACCTGAAGAACTAAAACAGGGGAGAGGCGGGGCTGAAAAGATGAAGCGCTTCCAGGTAATCATCCTCTTCACTACCAAAATGACTCGTTCATCATGACTTTGCAATGAAAGGACCGCTGTCAATCAGGAACCATGTTTAGCTAAGATAAACAGTGTTTGTGAAGGAAATGGGACATCAGGACTCAGACTCTCTGTCAGGGAAACCAGGTCAGCCTGGCACTCCTTTCTCACAAGCTTATAGCGGCACTAACCTAAATCTGAGGATTTTTCGAGTAGCTGCTGCACGTTTCCTTCACAGTCATTCATTTTTATTTCTGCAGATGTGTTCTGTGAGAGGGTGGGGGGGGGGGGGGGGGGGGGGGGGGGGGGGGGGTTGCAGCGTGATTACAGCTTTTTTGTTTTGCAAGTGAATCTGGTTGCACAGAATTTAATGACACGTCATTGTAATTCTGGTAAAATAAGTGCTCAGCTTTATAAGAACTCCTGGAAAAGGATTTGATGAGCTGAGTCTTTTATTTGAATCCGACACGATCTGCTCTGCATCTGCGTATCTATAAAGAAATCAGTCCCTAACTTTGTTTCTCGGAGTGTTTTCTGCAACGCCACCATGCCACACTGTTAACAAGAGAAGAAGAGAAGGTTACGGCTGGGACGGACGTCTTACCACATGTGGACCTGTGTTTGCGTAAAATGTCTGTTTCAGCCAGCTCGCAAGAAACATCAAGATCAGAGCAGAGAAAAACATGCGATTTATATGTCACGCAGTTTTACTAAAAACCAAAAATGAAAATGTTTGAAAAGATTTTCATCCATGCCTCGTGTCGTTTGTCTGCTGCGTTTCATTCATGTACTAATATCTGGTGTTTTGGGCAGCTGAAACCAGCTTCAGTAGAAAATCCCTAAATGTAAAACAGTCCCAATAAATTCAGAACATTGTAAAAAGAATCTGCCGTGTTTCTCTGTGTTAGCAGATTATAAAGATTACAGAAACAGTTTGTTCATTCGGTTACGATCGTTGTACATAAAGATTTTAATTATTTTGAGAGAATCACTAATCTGTTGAATCTGTAACAAACACTGAGATTCTTTTAGAGGTCTGACTAATGATGCAAACACATAAATTACACTTTAAATCACTGAAAAAAGGAATAAAGTGTTCATATCTGTGTGTGTGTGTGTCTCTCTCTCTCTCTCTCTCTCACACACACACACACACACACACACACACACACACACACAAGTACAACGATGACATCATGGAGGTTAATGTTGAGACAAAAGAGCTGATATGCTTTGATTACACACACACTGATACTCTAGCATTCACTAATAGGTCTGGTTCACACTGAGCGACGTGCACAATAAAACCTGTCTCAAAATCCTCAGGAGGGTAGCAGCACCTGCTAAAACCCATTACATCATCTATTCTCAGTAACATCACATGACGTACTTACAGACTTTTTAAAAATACAGTGTTTCAACTCCGAGTGGAAAAAAAAAAGACTTTTATTTAGTTTCCAAACATCTGACCTATAAATTCACACCAAGATGTGACCTGAGCAGTGAACATGAGGAGAGCCTGAGGACTAAACTATTCAGTTCACCCCCTGCTTTCTGCATGACTGCTGATATACCACACAGCTGGCAATATACAGCCACAAAGGAACGAACTGCCTTCTTTCTTTATAAAAAACAGATTTTCTGAAGCAGGTTGAATGAACATGAAGCTGAAATCCAGAAATACTCATAAGAGTAAAGTTTTGTGTGATCTACTAAAACTATACTGATAGATGACGACAGAGTCAGTGAGATCGTTTCTACTATAAATAAAAAAGTTTAATCACTACAGATGAAATACAGTAACAAAAAAACAAACATTTCTTTTACTGCACAGATAATAATTTTTATAACAGAATGCTGCTCATTCCTGATTAAAATTGTATCGATCAGCTGTGATGATAAAATGTTCATCTTTAAAGAGGACATTTCATACAAATTTCATGACTTTGTGGTTATTTCTTAAGTATTAACCAGTAATATGAAACATTTTTATATCTAAAAAACGTCAGGAAACACTGATTAACAGACCTTTCAATCTGTCTGGGTCAAAATTCAGGTGGTTCCATCAGACTTCGGGCAGCAGCTCGTTCATATTCATATTTGAATTTGCTGGACTCTGATTGGCTAACAAACTAGCCTATCAGAGCAAGGTATACAGTTTCCTGCCCCACTGCACATGGCAACAGCACACGTCGTGTCTTCCTGTTTGCTATGTCTTATGCTAACAGCTTTTAGCCAGCAGCATGCTAGGCGTGCTTTCAACTGCGGGAGCTGCCGAAAACGAACGAACAAAGGAGTTGTGACGAAACAGATACAGGCCGTTCGGACTCGGGAGAACTCGGGTGTTATCGCCACCTGCGTAGTTTGAGAGATTAAAACTGAAAGAGAAGTTGTTGACCTGTTTTCACACCCACTATGAAGGTAAGAACACCTGTGGAGCTAAAATATTCAACAGAAACCTCCGAAAAAACGTTTTTAATGGAAGCGCCTCTTTAATATGAACCTATACAGATGTACAAACGCGAGCGCGCGTCTGTGTGATACATATTACACACTTTTATCAGGAAACTTGAATTTTGAACCAAATGAAAAAAAACTAATGGTGCGTTCACACCAGCCACTTTGTCAACGTCAAGCAACGTTCATAACGCTCCAAGTTTGACGTTTGGAAGTTAAAGCTTGTAACGCCTGCCAGTCAGAGCGCGCAGGCGTTGAAGCTCGTAACGCTTGACCGTTAAAAAGAGCGTGTAGGCGGGGCTTCCTTTGTTATCAGATGTTCTAAGCTATGGCGGATCATATAGAGAGAGTGGCTTGGCTTTATTTACTCCGTTTGTGGATACACCCCATTCTTCAGATGCGTTCTGAGTTTGAGGAGTTAAACCATTTGCTCCAGGAGCTACATATGGATGAGGTTCGCTTCCAGCGCTACTTCCGTCTGTTCCGCGCTCTGTTTGAAGACTTCCTGCTTCATTCAGGTATGTCACTACGATGAGACGCTCTGATTGGTTGACATGCCGCTTCAAGAGCGTTATGAGTGTCAAAAGTTCTGCTTTTCAAGCATTTCAAGCATTTCAAGCGTCAACGCCTGAAACGCTCGAAAAGCTTGAAAAGTTGACCCTCATAACGCTCACAAAGCGCCGCAGAGTCATTGACATCTGTCTGACGGACTCCACCATAGACTTTACATGTAAACTTCTGACGTTGACGGTTGGGCCGATGTGAACACACAATAAGTGTTTCTGAATGTTTCTCTTTTTTCAGCACCACGGACAGCACCAGAGAGGGAGCGGATTATTTACTGACTAAAATTCATCTTTTATTAATTTTTTTTATTTATCATTTAAGCTTTTAAAGTAAAACAATGAGAATAAATGTTCAGTTTATCATCTGTGATCACTGTGTTCATGCTCCAGTCTTCAGTTTCTGTAAAACAAGGAGTGAAATTTGCAAACATAAAGTTAGTTGTTCACTCAAGTTGCATGCTGGGAAAAGCCAACTCTCATGCACATCATACATGACACCAGCGTCCAGGTCTTCCCTTCAGTTTTAATGTCTTCGTTTATCACTCTGCATCTTTAATAAAACTCAACAGTCACGTTCCCTGAACAGATACAGATCAGCTTCGTTTTTGTTAAAAAAACAACTTGTATTTACATCAAAAGAGATTAAAAATACACACACACACTCTATTTATTCAGATTGTAGCGTTCACTATCTGAGGGGATTTAACTACATATCAGCAAATCTTTAAAGAATTTTTGGGTTGTTTTTTTTTTTTGCAAATCTTTGGTTTTTATTTAAACATTGCCATCTCGTGCTGTGAGGACAACTCTATTTGAATGTTTCCTGATTTCTGTCCAGGTGGAACGCAGCGGCTGAGCGTGAATGGAACAAGCCGATTTCCTGCTGGCGGCAACGCCTGCTGTGACAATATGGCCTTACAGAATTAAAACACTCCCTACGGAGAGACAGGAGGGACAAACCGAGCGAAATCTGCTGTGGGAAATTGCTGAGAAAATCTAAAGAAAAGACCAATTCATTTGTAAAATAATATGAATGATCTCAGAAAATGGATTTCTGAGATTTTAAGAAAAACAGCTGCGGTCATGTGACTGTGAAAGACGTTCACATCTTGTGCTAAAAGGTCTGTTTGGATTTAACAGCCTTTAAAAGACCCAAAACAAAGAGAAGCTGCACGTTTGTCTCATCTGAGCAGAGATAATGGAGCAGATTGTACTTCTGAAACGTTTCGGTTATATAATCCAAAGAAGGAGAACAGAAAGTTGCAGCAGTCAGGCAGATGAAAAGGCAGATGTGGGGGGGGAGAGGGGGGTCGTCTGTCCCAGGTAATGAAAACTTTACCTCCTTTTTTCTTGAAATAAACAACAACTCATGACTTCCACCTACAGACATCCTGAATGTCCCGCTCGTCAACTTTAACTGAAGTGTTCGGCATGATGGTGACAAATGGGACAGAGGACACGCAGGCTGACATGACAGTGTGGGACGTACGGGAGATTCAAAGCAATCATTTGTGGCCTGCGGGGATAATCAGTGCAAAGCCCCACTGTCCCATTCACTGAGGATAAAACTCACTGGATTAATCTGTAGGCATACAGAACACACACACACACACACACACACACAGGCCTCAAAACACTTACATAACTCACAGGCTGCTGTCTCTTTCTTTTCTTTACATCATACGTGTTTTCCATTTTGATTCACTGTCGCTTCAGACAAACACGCAGATCGACGTCACTCTGCTTCAGAAACACTCTCATAAGGCCGAACGTCAACACGCTGCTCCTCACACACACGTTTACAGACACTGAAACTATAACTGTGTGGATACAACAACAACAAACATGGTTAACTATTCCCAGAAGTGACATTAGAAATGAAATGAGTCTATTTTTTACATGTTTTAACCTTCCCATCAGGACGAGGGTGGAGCAGCTGAGATCAGGTTACTTTAGCTCTGCTGCGTCATCCTGATCAATACGAGGGTCAGATCAACATTTCAGCCAACAACTTACTGGTGGAGCATCGAGTCCGAGTGCAGACGAGTGTGTGTGAGAAGGGAAAGTGTCATGCTGTGAAACGACTCAGTGTACAGCTGCTGCTTCAGCTGTCAGACAACACGAGGTGTGAAATGGAAGAAAATGAAAGAACATTCAGCTTGTTGTTTGACAAACGTATAAACAGCCACGACCAATATTTAAAGGTCTTAAAAATCAGCTTCAACCAGGTTATTCAGCTCACAACGCTGATTACAAATCACAACAGGTGTCTCAGTTCAGTCGCCCTAAACTTTGAGTTGGAAAGTCCGTTCAGGAGAACTGCTCGTGATCAGGGTGCACTGTTGCATGTGAAGAAAGTGAGTGATCACAAAGACAAAAGTCTAAATATTTCAAAGATCTGGTTACCTCTCCAGTCTGCAGAACATGTCTAGATTATTCTGATAAACAACGAACACTGCATTTCCTCTCACGACCAAAACAAAAGGAGAAGAAAACAACAACCAGGACTTGTTGCTCATTTTTGTGAGAGAGGAAACTGATCATATGTGTGTTGATTAGAAGACTTTCTGTGCAGGAATCATCCAGATAAATAAACACTGAGCAGCTACAGGACCAGATGGTTTTACATCGACCTCGTTGCTCTATTTTGTTTCCTCAACTAACTGAAAGATCTTCTTGGTTACCAGGCTGCCAAACGATGACACTGCTCACGTGCTGACCTGCTTAAGAGTCGTCCTGAGCTCTTTGTCCTTCATGACATTAACAGAAGAGCAGAGGCGGGACAGGAAACGGGGACAGTTAATGTACCTGAGAACACTCAGATGCATAATGTTCAGTTCATAGTTTATACCAGATGCTCCCGATCAGTTGCAGACTGAATGTTCGTACCATCAACAAATACCGAAAAGTGGTCAAATAAAATCTCCGGCAAACCAAAAAGCTCTGACATCGTTTCATGAACTGAATAAATCTCAGTTCTATCCAAACCTCCTAAAACCCCTCGGGTCAGAACTGCTCAGTGTTTTTCTGTTTTTCATTCATTTCACACGGATTTTTTGAGGATTTAAAAACTTTGAGCTTCTCGATCAGCTGAGCGCGGCGGAGCTGTCCGAGGTGCTGAACGCGATTCTTTATCCTCCTCCGTCAGAAGCAACTTTCACAGCGGAAAAAGAAATAATAAAAAGACTAAAACCAACTAAAACAGCAGATTATCAAAGTAACAACATTCCGTTTGTCTCTCGGATGTTGGTCGATGTGGTTTGGAACAAACAGGTTGGGCGACACATCGTGTAAAAACAAGCAGCGATTTATTTACTTAAAACCCGCGTTTATTCGATCATTCAAACTTTGTTTATTCTCGCTGCTTTTTAAATGGACCATAATTATCAGAATAAATAAGATTTTAGTTGAACTCACCTGTTTAAAGTTATTTCTCTTGCTCAGCGTGTAACAGGCTGAAAATGTCTGTCAGCTGCTGCGTTTAAAGGGACTGTAACCGGTAAATACACACGCGCGCGCCCCGCCGCCACCGGGACGCCTCGAGGAGTCACACACCGACACTTCCTGTTTCGGTTTTACAAAATAAAACCAGCACGGGTGGGTTGACCCTGTGGTGGGCTGGTGACCCGTCCAGGTGCTTCCCCACGACCCTGAACAGCAACAAGTAGGTAACGGAAGTGAGTGATGAGTAATTATTAGACAAATAAATGGGCACTTGTTTTTATTTTAATCACAAGATTCAGCATTTTAATAGTTGCTCAGACTTCTGATGGGTTTGAAAATTAAATAAAATTAACAAACTAATGTTTACATTTGTTAATGTGTTTTATTAGAAAGGTAATAGTCGAACTCGGTCTTGTTTAAAATAATGTAAACACAGAATGCATTACGCACATTTCACAGTTTTTTTCTGCAGAACTTTATTCTGAAGGTTTATTCTCCTAACTTCCGGTCTTGATTGTAAATTGTCCACAAAATGTCCGCGCCCTGTGACGTCAGAGACCTTGTTTGAAAGGTAGCTCAGGCAGCAGACATCCTGACTTCTGGACTCAGATTAGTGTAACTAGTTCTTTAACTAGTAGTTCCTCACTGTGAAGGAATACAGTTAAAAAAGACCAACATCAGTAAGAAAAAAACTTAAACTCATCAGGATCAGCTGAGTAAAACCAAGAAGTGTGTTCAGATCTGATGTTCTACACTAACACTCAACTGTCTGTCTTCTGCTCACATTTGACCTTGTTTCTATTATCTGAACTGAGTCTAACCTTTTCTCTCTCACACACACACAAAGTGATAAAATACAATCATCCTGTAGATCTGACGTCACATCGCATCTTATAATCTGTTATAATAAATATCTGCTCCAACATGGATCTCATTTCCATAAGTTTCCTCTCAGTGTGCACAGCTGTTTGCCCTCAGAGTCCTTAACGTCACATCAGCACATCCATGAATTCTAAACAGCATCCAAAGGACAGAGACGGAGGAAAACAGCTGCAGGGGACACGATGTTCTTCTAAACGGGCCGGAGACAAGGAGAGAAAAACACATGACGGAAGCAGGAGTCACTTTTAGAAAACCTGAAGCAACTCGGTGCCCTTCATCCTGACTGGAACTTCTCACATCTCCACCTCAACGTGCAGATTCCAACTCAAATATATTCAGATTAAAGTCTTATTGATTGAAGCTGCGAGTCTGGATTGAATCCATGTTGAATTCTTGTTTCAAAGCAGCATCAGGACTCGAGACTCCGAGTCTCTGAACTGTCATGTTGCTGTGTGTAAATACAGATCTGCCTTCTCGTTCCTTACCGGAGGGATCGACCTCAACATGTTGACGTTAACAACCAAGTGAGTAAATCATTAAAAAGCTGCCATCCAACTGATGAGTACAATAAATCTCATTGATTCTAACTCAAGAACAGAATGTTTCACCTGACTTATTAAGTAACATGTAACGCACATCTGGAGCATTTTCAGCTGTTCACATGCACCTGCAGGATGGATGTGAGCTGGTTCACACATGCAGTCGGCTGAGATGGAGGAGCAGCCAGAGAGGATCACGGTCCAGTTTGTGTGATTGATCCAGCTGATTGTGGCTTTTATTGTGTAAACATTACCACGACAACAGATGTGCTGTAATTACATCTACAGATGACCTGCGATCTGACCAACAGCAGCAGGTAATGACCAGATGAAGCAGGTTCCGCTGCGTGGCTGTTGTGTTGGTGGACTAGAAGAAGAACGGCTGAAATAATGATGGACTTTTCTTTATAGTAGAATGTTTATCCAATCAGCTGATTGACACTAACAGCTGATCTGTGCAGACAAACACAGCAACGGACCACAAACATGGAAACTGTTGGTCCTCGACTCTAATGAGTTCTGGTCAGAGTTAAACAATATTTACTGCATCACAATGGGAACAATCAACAGATGAAAACATCTGGACATACAGACATATGTTTAAGGAGACAACAGCACAGAGACAGACTCAGGACATAAAACACCTACATCTGAAGATTTAAACACACCGGCTCTTTGGTTCATCTTTCTTTTAGTCAAACAGAATCAGCATGTTCATTAATAAAATGTTGCTCCTGAACAGGAAACTCTAAACTTTAAAACACAACAAGACAAAATCCTACAAACTCTTCAACAAATAAACCTTCATAAAGTCCTTTCTGAAGTTTTACTGTACTGATGGGTGGAAACAGTAACAGCTGTGAAAAACACATCAAACACACTTTTAAATAACAAACCTGTAAATATTCTGCATAACAAGACACACAACATGTGAACAGACTCATAAACAAAAGCTGCTGCTACAGTGCTGTTAGTCACTGAGGTCAGAGGTCAACTGTTCACTCATACTGAAACTCAACACAAATACACAAAAACATCCTGCTTCCTGTTGGTTAGACACGCACGCATGCACGAGAAGCGGTTTGAGTCTACAGAGCTCCTGAGGAGCAGCGTGTCGACCATCCAAACATCTGTGGGGGTCGTTGTGTTCCACTCCTCACCAACTGGAGACAAATGACAGGACATTATCCACGGCGTCAGATGGGCTGCAGACCCTGCAGGTTGAAGGTCCGGAGGCAGCGACTGGAGCAGCAATACGCCACAAAACTCACAGTCGTTCTGCAGAGAAAAGAACTGGTCAGAAAGAAGCAGGGAAATACGCTCTAATCTAAAACAGCTGTTCTGACCTGCGATGCACTCCTGCCAGGGCGGTGTCACGGAGGGGGAACAGTTTGGGGTATATGATGGTGAACATGGCTTGGCTGCAGCGGTGACAGTGACCAAGAGGGAACTGCAGCAGGTCCAACAGGCTCTTTGGGAGGCTGATGGGAGGCAACAACTTCAGGCCTGAAAATGCAACATAACAGGAAGTAAAAACACTTGGAATCATTTCATCTCTTGTAAGTTTCCACGTCCTTACCTGCTGGACATCGGTGGTACATGCGGTGCAGAGTCCTCATAGCTAGCTCCTCCAGTGGAACCACGTTATCCTTCTCTGAACCGATCACCTTCACTTCAGCTGGAAGCCCCACCAGAGCCTCATCCAGTGCTTCACTTATCTCACCCTCCAGCACGCGGGTTGATACACCACACCTGTACAGATGCAACACACACACACACACACACACACTAGAATTCACCACTACAGACTCAGATGTGCAGCTGCAGCGTTGTGTAACAATGTTTTCTCCAGTTAACAATTATTATCCTGCAGAATGTCAAAGTCATGAAATCTTCAAAAATTAGAAGCCAATGAGAGTTTTGATGACACAGACTGTTCATGTGGACCAGCCATCTGCAGGAGGTACCACCCATCAGCAGGAGGTGCTGCAGGAGACTAGAGCTTTGTAGACTGGGGGACGGTTGGAGGCAGTCTGATCCCTGCTTGCTGAAACTGGCTTTTGGGACATGAAGCGTCTCCTTACTGGTGGTAAAAGAGTGGGACTTGTGCAGGAGGCTGAGATACAGTTAGACTCAACACACAGCACAGGCTCTGGAACCATACTCCTGGAGAAGGACTGGACCATTTCTTTCTGGAGTTGGGGGTGACTCGTTGTCCAAACGATAGAGGGTGGTCTCTACGTACCTTCAGGTGGGAGGAAGAGTCCTGACTGTTGTACATGTGCACCTTACAGCAGCTCAGAGTACACAGTCCAGCTCCATCCAGGAACTCCATCATTCCACTGGGTAAGGACGGCATGACCTGGAGGAACAACCCAGCTGATCTGAACCTGAGAAGGAGTTTAAATGTTGGACTTATGGACAAAATGCTGGACAGATGCTGTCCACCCAAACGTATAGACCTGGTGTATCTGGCAGAAGATGTGAACTTCCACATCTGACAGAGCTTCTCCTGTGTGGATGAAACCAGCAGGATGACAGCGGTGCTTTACCAACACCGAAGAAGAAATACTTTAAGGTTCTCAGTCTGACTGATTTGTCTTCCACTGTTGTCGTCTATTCTGTTCTGTTATGGACTGAATCTCTAGGACCAGCCAGGGATGGGAGGGTCTCAGGTTTGGGGGTTTCAGATTGCAACTCTGCTTTTTACAGATGACGTGATCCTGCTGGCCTGATCCAGTCGGGACCTCCAGCAGGTTCTGGAGCTGCTTTCAGCTGAGCGAGTAGCAGCCTGAACAAGAATCAGTGCCTTCAAGTGAGTTTCCTGAGCAGACTGACTGGAGAGTCGCTGCTCCTCAACAGCAAGAGGACCCAGTTGAAGTGTTTTAGACATTAGTTCTGTTTAGAACAAGTCCCACCAGAAGGAGACCACCAGGGCAGACCCGGGACTCGCTGGGGAGATTATGCCTTACAGCTCCATATGAGGAGAGGGAGCCTCTGCGTGTCGCTCCCAGATAAGCAGTGAAAGATGGACAGACTGTTCATTCTATTTCTGTCACTTCAGAACCAGAATGTATTGTAACTGCAGAAACCAACAAGATTAAAACCCGGTTCTGTATCTTAGCAACATAACGTGTTACCCGCTGCAGCCGATGACCTTGTTGTATAAGTAGGACGGGAGGCCTTTTAGGTCCACGTTGTTGTCCACAAACACAAACTGCAGCTCCCGCGATTTGCCCAGATCTGGAACACAAATAAAAGATCGAGCCCGTTTCATTCATCAGAACCACTAGAGAAAAACATCCAATAAGAGGCGGGGCTGACCGAGTGGGAGGAAGTTCAGCCGATTGGCAGCCATGGAGAGCTGGTTGAGGCGGTGCAGCCAGCACAGCTGTCGGGGAACGTGGCTCAGCAGGTTGCGGTCCACCGTCAGGTTCTGTAGGGAGAGGCAGCGGTGCAGGCGATCCGGTAGAGACATCAGCTGGTTCATGGCAACATCAAGAGTCTCCAAGTCCTGCAGGTCACCGATTTCTGCAGGAGTCAGATACACGTGGCAGAAATTGAAACAAGTCCCTAAACATCATTTGGTTTATAATATAATCCAAACAGTTGAGAACAAAGTGTAAAACCATCATATTAAACAATAATGTTAAACAAGCACATTTGTATTGTTGCTCTGCAGTAGCAAAATAACTCTGCTGCCCTCTGGTGGCAAAAAGAAAAACCTTCACACTCTTATGGTGAAGAAAAACCTGCAGCAAAAATAAACAGGCTGAATCATTTCAGCACAATTAAATCAGTTTATTAGCATCACGTTTAACTAATATTAACCTCGTCAACACAGATTGAGAGTTCTGTGAAAATGTTTTGGTTCATCTCCTCGTTTCTTTAAATTTTACTTCCGAGCAGCTTGAATTTCTTGTTTTTAACAGTCTGAAAGTCTTTAAATGTTATTTTATCTTCAACTAGTTCTTTGGTTAAAAAACTTCAGGAAGAAAAATGGTGCCCAATTCAAAGTTTAAAAACTGTGCACGATACTGCACAATGTTTCATTTTGACTGTATTTTTGCTTTTACATATGAACTTTAAAGTGACAACGTTAAGGAATAAATAAACGTTAAAACCTCTGAACACGTCCAAATTCATCACGCACAGAGTCTCACCAGTGACAGACACACTGAGACCTTAAATAGAAACTTTGCTCTCGCTCCTTTCTGACTTTTGACTGTTTAGAGGCAGATGCCAGTGGCGGCACCAACCCTCACGTGATTGGTTATTTGCAATCGGTCCCGCCCACATGATGACTTCAGGATAGTGAGGTAAATCAGAGCAGCCAATGAATGAAAGCAGTGATTATTCCTTTTAAAAAGTAAAGCCCTTTGAGCCTTAATATCCTGGGCTGCACAGTGGTGCAGTGGTCTTGCAGTGAGAAAGTTCTGGGTTCAAACCCAGTTGGGATCTTTCTGCATGGCGGTTGCATGTTCTCCCTGTGCATGCGTGGGTTTTCTCCGAGGACTCCGGCTTCCTCCCACAGACCAAAAATATGCTTAAGGTTAATTGGACAGGTTTGTGTGTGTGCGTGAGTGGTTGTCTGTCTATATGTGTCCCGGTGATGGACTGACAACCTGTCAAGGAGTGGCCCCGGCTCTCACCCAATGACAGCTGCCCCCTGTGACCCTGAACAGGAAGAAGCAGGTTTAGATAATGACTGACTGACTTTGTGTTCCGCTTTCAGAGCGAAGACCTAATCAAGTGGGCGGGACTGATTGGAAATGACCAATCACATGAGGGTCAGTGCTGCCACCTGCATCCACCTCCAAACAGTCAGAAGCCAGACAATTACCATCACAGATGAGGCTGAATAAATCTGGATGTACATGGAGGTTTACTACCTTACAAACAGCCAAACTTTACCTGGAGGAAGACTTTTGAGTTGATTATTGGAGAGTCTCAGGTGTCGTAGAGACCTCAGTCGACCGATTTCTGGACAGAGAAGCTGGAGGGCGTTATTACTCAGGTCTAACGACTGCAGTCTGGCCAGATTTCCAATAGCTGAAAGTCAAATCAATCACAGCCACTTAACGTCAACCAATGAAATTCATCTGCCCTCAGCTGGACCCCGATGGACCAGAGACACTGAGACTCACCTTCAGGGACAATGACTATGTTGTTTGAGTGCAGGTACCTTGAATGTGAAGACCGAGAGATTTGTCATGTGATTTTGGGACATTTGGGTCATGTGATGTATTTTATAAAGCTCTGTGAGGTACTTACAGCTCAATGAGATTTGGGAGCTTCTGAGCGAGATTATCAGGCTAAGAAAAGACAAAACAAACACAAATAATAAATGATGTGACAGGAAATGACGTGAGTGAATGTGCGTGAGTACCAGAGTGGTCAGGGAGTTTCTCTTCATGTATAGTCTCTCCAAAAACTGAAGCCCTTCATCTCTGAGCAGCTCCACCGGGAACATGTTCAGGTTTCTGTAGTTCAGAAACAGGTTTTTGTGGCGCTCCTGCTTCGCCATGCATATAGTCTCATGAAGTTCAGTTGCCATTTTGTGAGGAGAGTTCTCCTCCAGAGGAAGGAGGTCTAAGACATCCCGGATCCCTGAATCAGACGCAGAGTCTCAGATGTGAAACTGAGAACAGCCTGACAATCGAAACAAACCAGCCCTGGTTCTTCTTTAAAATACTTTAATTCTGTTCATTCGGACAGGTCAGAGGTGTTATCAAGCTAGCATGGTTTTACCTTTCGGAATTGATTTACCGGATTCACGAGGGACCGATAATCCGTCAGCATAGTGTTACAATCTGCCTGGTGCAAAATGCAAGTCTAGAAGATGCAAAACAGACAAATTAAAAAGCTACAAGAAGCTACAGCCACCGATCATAAACAATGACGTCAGCACCGAGCTTCTTCTTCTTCCTTTGTTTTCTTGACAAACGTCTCATTGAGATTCTGCTGCCACCTGCTGGTAAAGCTTTAAACTGCATCAAGTGAGAAAAGGATCGGAACTAGTTTCACTTCACCTTCACTGTTCAATTTAAACTCTTTATAAGCACCCACAAGCGTTTCTATCCTAAAAGCGACCCTGTCTGTCAAAACATCTAATTAATATTAATAAAGTAGAACTGAACTGAATGCATGTATACATGGTTTGGCCTCAGCTTGGTGTTTTGTGGTCAGAACTCGAGTCTGATTCCTTGTGTGTGTCACATAAACTGGATTTTAATTCTATAATGTATTTCGTTTTGGGGTAATTGATGATATTCTCATTGGAAGAGCTTATGGAGTCTCTTTTTAGAGGAGATGTTATCTCTTAGTTTTATTTTCACATCATGTGAAGTCTATCTTCTCTTACATGCAGGATGTTCTGGTCCTGCTGAGTGAAGATTTAGCATCACAGCTGCTGTTCTTTCTGCTAACTGTTCATTCCTCACTGCAGACTCTGTGATCAGTTCTGGTCTGTGTTCTGGAATCTGCAGCTGTGTTTCCTATCAGATACAGCTCCTTGGACTCTGATGTTCTGAACCACGTCACTCTTTTCAGCTGGTAATGAACAGATTTTTACAGAGAAGACAGAATCATAGATGCTATATCAATAAGATGAGGTAAATACATGTAAATATGCAATTGTTTTAATTCCTTATTCTTTGCTGTCTCCATTATTTCATTATTCCTCTCACTCATTCTTTCCCTATGATGCCTGCTCTGAGACATGCACTTTCTCTGATGTAAATTTTTATGTTTAAGTTTCATCATTATTCTTGCCCATTTACTTATTTTTGCACTGACTTATTGACCCTTTTGTTGACATTTATTACCGTTACGTTTCTTCTTACTTTATTGTGTCTTCTTTTAAAGAGCTGATGGAGCTAGTGAATTTCTCCACTATGAGATTAATAAAATCTTTAAAAACACCTGAGATGGCCTCAGTTTCAAGTTCTTCACAACCATCTAACAGGTGATTGCATTAAGGCGTCAGCCTGATTTAATGAATAAACAGCTCAGGTGGTGAAGTCGTTCTTATCCTGCAGCTATATTAAACATTTATTTCCACATATTTACCTGTAATTAGTTATTTAATGCTAAATAACAGGATTATTGTGGGCGGGACTTTCCATCATGCGTCTCTAGTCCACAGAAACTGGCTCCAAAAATACAGGACAGTTCCTACAAAGTGGATGATGCTGATTCAATAGCCGGCGGCAAAGACGTCCGCTCTAGATTTTATCTTCATTCCCAACAAAAACTTATAACCCTGGAAGTCACCAGTCTTTTAGCGATAAGGTGAAACACATTTAATAAACAAAAGAAGTCCTGATATGATTTTGTAAACATTTAAAATAACCTTTAGATTTCACCAGGGAACCTGAGATCAAACGTTCATCTAAAACGGTTTGTTTTCATTTCTTGTAAATGTAAATGAACAAATCCTGAATTTATTACAACAAAAATCAAACTCTCTCAGAAATTTGTGTTCAATCAGAAACTCTGTGGTCCCCCATTCAATAACACAAATGACAAAGACAGTGAAAACCTTTGCATACATTTTTATTCATCTTAGACTTTGTGTAGAAAAAAAGAATGAGAAAGAAACATTCTCCTTTCCTCCAGCTGATCCTTTCCCTCAGGACTCAGAATATTTTGATAACAAGAAAAACCTCTTACAACAGCTGGTACAAAAGAAAACTAACATGAAACCTCAGTTCAACAGTAATCCAAGACTTGGAAGGTTATGAATAATTTACACATTTCAAAATAAAGGTAACAAACTGTCAACATATAAGGAGTGATGCGTGACTGTGCGTGGCGGCGTTTGATTTGACGTCGGCTCTCTGAAGTGTTCCAGTGGGAAAATAAAAAATAAAAAAAAAGGAGGTAAAAATGAGACACGGAAACGTTTGTGGTTAATAAATTAGACCAGAGACGTGATCGATGCATTTCTGGTCTGAAACTGAAGGATCTACTGTCTCATCAGGAACCAACAAAGAACTAAAGATACTTTTAAATTAAATACACAACAAGAACAATCTGAAGAAATGGGTTGAAAAGTTCTCTCATAGTTGTATAAATAACCGAAGAAGGTTCACAAATGAAGAAAGAAATTATATTTGACAAAGATTATCACTTAAATCTGAAAAAAAAATGATTGGATTAAACCATTTGTTAATCCGATGCCATGAAGATTTTTCTTAAAGCAAAACACTAATTATATGAATTATATAAAAAGCCAATTTGTGGACAAATCCACGTTCCAAATGAAATAATATTTGAAGTATTTCCATCGATGAGGGTCTGTGTGGATGTTTGCAGAGTTCTATGTTCCTCTACTCGTGATTAGCAAACTTCTTTTTTTGTTATTTTGTACATTAAATTAAATAAAAATGAAAAGAAAACGTGAGGTAGATGGATGGTTGAGGGAATAGGAATAAAAGCTCCCCCCCAAAATAAAACACACACACATTAGAAAAAAAAAATGTTGGGACATTTTGCACAGTGATTCACAATCCACAAAAACCAAACAAAACAAAAACAGGGCGTGGAAATAAAACATCAAAGCTTTTGAAATGTTTGACGTCTCTTCAATCATCGCAGCTTATTTCTAATTTCTTAATCCTTTTAGTGTCACTCGTCACATCTGAAAGGATTTAAACCAAACCATCAATTCAGTCAGATAATTACTCTGAAATCTACAAACATAAATTAAATCACTACTTCACCACCTTTGATTGAAGAAAGTGGAGGAGAGTGAACGACATGAAGATTTCTGCTACATTAAAGTCATTTTGCACTGAAAACACTTAAACTCATCGAGCCAGAAAACTGACAAAAAGTAGTTAAAAGATCTCGTTTAAGCCAAACAACTAAAAAAACCTTTATTTTACAAATTATTTGAATTTTCATTTTTTTAGATTAGTTTTGGAATTCGGTTTAAATTTCAGTCGTATCTGCTCTCAGAAGGACACATCAAGTGGATCCATATAGAGAGTGAAACTGATGGATAAGAATCAAACTTCTCGCCATTTTGCTGAAGCTGAAAACAAAAAACAAAAAAAAACATTCCAAGAAGTTTATTCTGAAATATCTAACTTCTACTTTTTGTCAGAATTGAGGCTCCTTATAGTAAGTGACTACTTCTTCTTCTGGACTCTGGTAATCGGCACCACTTTAGAGTCTTGATTACTTGAAAAATCAGCAAGAACAGAAAGTTGTAGACAGATGTTGACACACATCAGGTTGGGGGTCTCTGGGTTTAACAGCAGCACACACAAAAGAAGAAGAACGGGGAGAAGAAAAGACGTGAACTTTTCTCTTTGACCTGAGATTTATTTGGGACACTGATCGATTGAGACGCTCTTATGTTAAAGCATTCTGAGAGAACACAGATGTTACCGTCCCAAAGTCAGATGTGGGGGAAGATACCGGCGTGTCGGAACACAAGGCAAACTGTCGTACCTGTTAGGCGATCACTGAAACGAAACCAGCTCAGCAACACGTTACACTAGAACAAGAACTTTAAAAACAAAACGTTCCAAGCTGAAACCAACCTGAAGGAGTCGTCTTCTCTTTTAATATATATAGATTATATTACAACCACAAGAGAAATAAGGAATAGCAGCTTCTTTCTGTACACGATGAAAGTCTTCAACTGTATAAAAGTTAGAAAAGTGACAAACAACTGGTGTGTACGTAAATGCTCCGCCCATGTAGAGATGTGAATGTTCTGAGTGTAAAAAAATACCTGTTTGTATACAACAAGGGAAGAGACTCAGAGAGACGCGTTCCTCTTCATCCTCTGCAGTCGTCGTTTTGCAGTTCACTGTATTTGTGGATTGAACAGTAACAGAACAGCACTTTGTGACTTGTGGCTCTATTTCAGGTAAATGAAAAGGACAAAGAAACCAGAACCAGCATGAGAGGGGTGGAGTCAGACCGCTGACGACAGTCCATCTGATCACTAACGTGTCTGGAGTGGAAGATCAAAGTGCTTTTTGTTTCTTTTTGCTTCTCTTTCCATGATGGTGCGTTGAAGAACACCAGAGAAAAATCCTCTGAACACAGAATCATTTTGGCAATAAATTTGGCAGAGCTGATTTCCTCCCGTGTCGGTTTCAGCGGTCTGGCTGTTGAACTGGCATTACGCTGATATTTGTACCTGCAGTGCAGCCAGAAGAACGGATCAGCGACCAGGCACTTTTTGAAGTGCTTCTTCTTCATTAGATATGCTTAATATTTCCCCATAATGCCCGTTCAAGCACACAAAACGCAGATGATTTGTAAAGGCCTACGAATCGTTTCCTCCATCTGGAAACATATAAAAAGTAACAAAAACTATAAAATGAGTTCAGCCACTGAGAGAGAGAGAAAATCTTCCTCCATATTTTTTTTTCAATCTTTTTGCTTCTTTTCCATTTTTTTTCCTGTTTTTAGTGAATTTTTAGATTTCCACTCAGCAGCAGCGTGACGTCTGACAGCAAGCTGGTAGAAACCGAACCGATACAGCAGAACACAGACGCCGCCACATCTGTAACGTGGACAGGGTTTCTCTGTGTTTGAATAGAGATACAAAACGATGCCCCCCCCCCTCCCCCCGCTGAGACGTGTGATTCTTCAGGGCAGTAGGTGGAAGGGTTTGCAGTCTGTCTATCAGCAGGCTGAGGACTGAGGAAGAGGCATGGCGCGCTCGTTCTTGCGCCCTCCGTTCATGTGCGCATAAGGAGGCAGTTCATCCAGACACGGCTGAATGGTGACGCCCGGGCTGCTGCCGAGACCCGAGGCCGCTGAAAGGCTCGTCCCCGAGAGCCCGTTGGCCGCCTGCTGACCCGAGGGCTGCTTGTCCATGACAGAGCTCGACGTGCAGGGCGACGAGGGGGAGCTGGGGGCTTGAGGGGGCTCTGTGTTTGGGGATGGGGGCGTCTGCTGTGTCGAAGAGGCGGGGTCCAGAGAAAACTCTGCCGTGTGGTCCAACTTGTCCAGTTGGAGTTGTGAAGTCTCAGCAGGCTTGTTATCTGCACTGTAGTAGAAACTAGCCTCCCTGAAAGACGGATCCAGGTCGTCTTTTATGCTGCCGATGATCTCCACAAAGGACGGGCGCATCTTAGGATTGTACTGCCAGCACAGTCTCATCAGCTCGAACCTGTGCACGCACGCACGCACACACACATACACATACACACAGAGATGCTATTATTTTAGCTCAGTCTGCATCATTAACATGTCCGTAGGTAGTTTTGTCTCCACACAAACACATATTTACTTTCACTAAATATTTGACTTCTTATGCTAAACTGCTCTCCACTTTTTCGTTCCATTCAAACTCAGTCTCTGCTGCTTTAAACACAGAACTTACACCAAACACAAGCAACAGACGACTTCTCCAGTAGAAACACATCATCACTTTAGAAGATTAAAATCCATTCTACACATAAAAGTCAACATGTTAGCTGGAGGAGTGCTAACATGTTGATGAAAGACTAGATTGTTGTTTTATCTCCTACTAAATTAGAATAAAAAGATTTAGAGTTGTATTGCTTAAAGGGACTTAAGGCAAGATTTGTGAAAAACTACACATGCATTTCCAGTTTATTCAATGCTAATGGGTCATGAAGCATTAAAAACCCAAAATAACGAGGCCATCCGCATATATGTCTGTTGCCTTGGAAACGCTGTGTGCTACATAATGCGCTGCAGTTCGACGTCCGAATTTCCCGCGCAGTTGTAGGGATGTGACGTAAATTGACGCTGCATGCGCGTTGCCGACAGCTCTTGAACAGGAAGTACATGGCCGCCGTGGACTTGGATTCAAACACTGAAGGTATACTTATGGATGTTTCTGCAGCCAGCAAACGACCTGCATCCACTCTCACCCCCCAAAAAAGTGGCACCACGAAGAAAAAAAAGACTTTATCAGCGGCATCTCGTGAGTCTAAAAAAAAATATGACCGAAGCCGGGCAGGCACCCGCATAAATATTGGATATGCGTTCGGTTCATGGAGGGAACTTCAGCTGCATTTGGGAGTGAAAACGGATGCTGACATGGCTCATTTCCTTGTGACCAGGTGAGAAAACATTATAGGTCGTGTTTAGAGCCTGATACAGTATAAAAATGATGAGATCAAATCAAATAACAGAGTGGAGAGACCTGACGTGAAGTATGTTAGCCTCCCCGGTGCAGTGCTGTGAAGACGAACAGTCTGTAAAGTGTCTGTGCGCGCTCCCGTGCCGGCTTGGCTGGTGGCTGCAGTTAGCCACAGCGCCTGTCGCGGCAGCACTGAGTCAGATTTTGTAAAGCTGCCTTAAGTTCCTTTAAATATCTGAGGATTCTATTGTTGCTGTATTAGATGGTCACAGCAGCATCTAAAATCTCTGAAACTTTTTCAGAGCTAAATCACTCAGACCATTAAGTTTTTGTAAAATTCTATAAAATCGGCCCACACGTCGACCATCCCTCCTCCATGACACCCACTGATCTGCACACACTGGAACAGTCACTGTTCTGTTGTTCTCTGTGCTTCTCTGTTCATCTAACACACAGATCTATTGATTTGTGCCTATAGATATTATTGTGGAGTTTAAACTTTTACTGTTTATAAAGATTCCAGGTGAGCTCCAGCAGCACGTCTCCAGAGTCACAGCCCAGCGTTAGGTAGAGTTTGACTTGTTGTTTTTTATTCTTATTTTTGCTTGACAATAAACCAATTCTGAGATTTAACATGTTAAACTGATGGTCACGATTGATTATAACTGTCAGCTACGCAGTTAACAGGTGACATCACCGGTGTTTGGTATAAAAAGAGACACGCCCCCCTCCTGCCAAGTGAGGTTGATTTGTTTGTTGAACGTCTGTGGCGGGTTAAAGGTGCGTTCACACCGGGCCAACCATCAACTTCATAAGTGGCAAGTTTATATGTAAAGTCTATGGTGGATGGGCGTTTCAAGCGTCAACTAGCTGAACTTTTGACGTTCATAACGCTCTTGAAGCGGCATGTCAACCAATCAGAGCGTCTCATCGTAGTGACGTAAGACGTCACAGCACGTAGCCGGAAAGAAGCGGGATCAGCCAAAATGGAAGATAAATCAACCTCATCCAAACGTAGCTCCTGGAGCAAATGGTTAAACTCACCAAACTCAGAACGCATTTGAAAAATGGGGTGTATCCACAAACGGCGCTGATGCACCCGACGTCGACGTTATCTAGATCTATGAAGTAAATAAATCCAAGCCACTGTCTCAATATGATCCGCAATAGCTCCGAACATCCGATAACAAAGGAAGCCCCGCCTTCGCGCTCTTTTTCGGTTAGGCTTTACGAGCTTTAACGTTTATGCGCTCTGACTGGCAGGCGTTATGAGCTTCAACTTCAAACGTCAAATTTGGAGCGTTATCAGCGTTGCTTGAAGTTGACAAAGTGGCCGGTGTAAACGCACCATAAGTGTTTCTTTTCCATGTAATTGTTGTATATTTTTTCTTTTACTAATATATTGGATCTTGTCTTAAAACTGCCACATTTAATCACTATTTGTACTCTGTTGTTAGCCGATTGACAGATGAAGTGCTTTTATTGAAACGTGTCTGTTTTACACCCTTGGCAAGCGGAGCGAGGAATGTTTTAAGAGTTGTATGAAATTGTAACTTTTTGAAATAACTTATTATGGTGATTTTAATGTTATTTATTTCATATTTAAAAGTTGTTTATTTGTTAATGATGTCTGTACAGTTTTCACGGTGCAAGATGATGATCGCTGAGTAAGGAAACAACGAATAAACTTGTTGCACCCTTCGAGGCCTCTCCGTCTCTCTTTTTGGTACCCAGGGCTGTTACATTGATATCCTACGCCGTTTATCTGTGGCCAATCCGATCCGGTTGTTAACCCTAGTTGTCTTTTCAGACACGCCACTGTTTTGAACGTAAACACCATCCACCAGAACGTCCGGTCTTATTACTAGGTCTTCAGCAGGATAAGTCCCAGAGCAGATTATGTGGGCCGACATCGCAACGGCGCTTTCAGACAGAAAAGCACAACGGACGAAGTCGGGAACTTTTTTTCATGGCCTGTCTGAAAGGGGATTTAGAGTAAAAGGAGATCCCAAATCGTGTGCTGTGGTTTAGAGATGCCAGCAGGCTGCACTGTGTGAATATTCATTTATAATTAACCAGCAGGATGAAGGACAAACATGCTAAACACACAGACGGAGAGCTAAAAGTGTAACTTACAGCATGTCTGGACAGTTCTGTGGTTTCTCCAGCAGTCCACCCTCCATAACGAAGCGAAGGACTTGTTCGTTGGACAGACCCTGGTAGGGCTGCTCTGCCAAGGTAGCTATCTCCCACAATACAACCCCAAATGACCTGAACGACACACAGGAGAGAGAAGAGGGACAATGAACGCGTCTTTTATTATCATGAAGACACACAGGACAGATTTTAGGAAGCAGAGAATCCACTTCTGTGTATATGTATCTGCTTACCAAACGTCTGAGTTGGTGGTGAAAACGCCGTCCTTTAGAGACTCTGGTGACATCCAGCGCACCGGGAGTAAACCTTTACCACCTTTACGATAGTAATCTGTCTCATAGATGTCTCTGGTCATGCCAAAGTCTACCACACACACACACACCCAGGGAGGAAGTGAAGACAGCATTAATAACAACACTCACTATGTTTCATACATTAAAATCCAAGTTTGTAAAGCATCCAAATACTGAAGGACAGAGTATGAAATTACCCAGAATTCCATGAGTTTTATGACATTAAAAAACCTTAAAGCACTCTAATATCTTCATGTGTTCTGAGTTTTATACATCACTCTGCCCTCACGCACACACACAGACATCCAGCAGCAGGTCTAAGGATCAACAGGTGATGACGATGTTCTCCTGCTGCCCACAAGAGGCATGATTCAACCTTCCCTTCAGCAGATGACAGGGACTACCTCACCTCCTATCTTCACGGTGAAGTCCTCGGCCACCATACAGTTCCTGGCTGCCAGATCTCGGTGGACGAACTTGTTGGAGTTGAGGTAAGCCATGCCGTCAGCGATCTGTCCAGCCATCTGAAGCATCTTCTTCAGAGGAGGGAGAGAGAAGCTGGAAAACTGCTGCTGCAGACAGAAAAAATTAAGTTCCACATTAAGAACAAGCAACAGTTTTTAGACCATTAACGTTGTGTCATTTTAATTTGATACTTGGGTTAAATTTAATACTAACTAGTCTTTCTCTAAATGTAAGAGTTTTGTGCTGCATGACAATGAGTTGTAGTTAATAAGGGGATTTAAACCTGTAAACAGAGAACATTATGTGTAGGCCTGATAACCAGTTTAACAGAATGACACCCAGAAAACACTTCAACCAGCTCCTTCACCCAGAACAGGATCTGTCAATATTAGATCCAGATGGTGAATCAATCCCAGATCTCATTGATTAATTCTTATGAAAGTTTTAAACTATTCTAAATGTCATCATCTCAGTTTCTAACATTTCATGTTGTTTTGTTAACAAACAAATCAACTAATAAAAAAAATAAACAGCAACAGAAACACAATGTCCTTGGTAGAAGTTAAACATTAAAAAACAGACAAGCAGACAGAATTAAGTTACTTCCATCGTGATCTGCTACGTAACACCAACACATTAAAGGTGATATACCCAATTTCAAATTGCCTAGCTTAGAATGTCAACAAATGTAAACAAAGTCGCAGAACTCTCAGCCCTTCCCGTTGGGTAGAATTCCTAAGCCACGCCCCCTCAGGTTTGGAAACACGCGTAGCCCCAGATGATGACCGAGTGCAAGACACTGGTCCGCAGTTCATTCAAGTACCGTAACATGGCGGAATCACCGGTAAGTGAAAACAATATAACAACTAACAACTGACATTAATTGTTACTTTGTCCTGAACCTGACGTGGAACCAGCCGGCGGCTGTTTCTCCTGCTGTGACATGGTAGAGCGGCGAACACTCCCAGCAGTGGTGTGCTGCGGTAATATGTCTTACAGAAGCACAGAAGCCAAATAAATGCAGAAGTCCGTTTGACTGGAGAGACTGTCCAATCATTCCTTTCGGACCGAACCATTTGATTGGTTGATGTTCTTAGACAAATACGGGAGAACCACTAAATTATTTATTTATGTATGTATGTATCTATCTATCTATCTTCACAACATATTTTTCTCCATGCTGTGTTACAACGTTTTTAATGGGCATGAAAAAAACATGTTAAGCTAATTTGTTATGCAAATTAAGGATAGCAGCTTTAAAGGGAATTTGCTATTTTGTCCATTTCTGCTTATTTTTTCCTCTTTTTTTCCATAATATGAGAAAAATCTGATTTGTCTTAACCTATTCAAAAGTTTCTGACACACTGAAGTCTCAATTAAACATTTAGAAACATTATAACCTTGTTTAATGAAACATGAGGCAAACTTTTGACTCCTATAAGGAAAGTATGAATGTTTTTATGAGCTTCAGGTGAGTCTGAATTTGAAACAGAAGCTCTTTGTTTTATCGAAGCGGATTTGGGCCACTGAAGGAAAAAATAAAAGAATTCTGACTTTAATCTCAGAATAATGCAGAAGGGCCCTCGAAGGATCGAGCAAAAAGCAATGACAGAGATGTGAGTTTGCTGGAGGAAGATGTCTGACTTGAGTAACTTTTTGCGGGGCCGTATGGTGCAGAAGGAGGGCCTTCTGTTCCCTATTATCAAATGGACTGAATCACAGTCAAAGTTCCAAAAACCAGTAATTCTTGTGTGCGCTCTGGTGTGTAAAAGTGGAGGGATGCCAGTCAGACGTATGTATGATGGTGGGAAACATCCCGGGAACCCACTGGTTAATTTGGATGAATAAACGCTGAACGAGCTTCTTCCCATTGAGCCGATGCTGCTAAATGTGCAGCATGTGCTTGGATGGAGTTGGCTGATGAAAATGCGACTGCTCCCGGTATCGGGGGTGTTCAGGTTCATCCTTTATCAGGGTGTAATGAAGTGCAGCCTAAAGTACAGACAGCTGTCTTAATTACAGGAACAAGTGACAAGCGTGTGACTCGTGCAAACTTCCAGACAGAACAGAAGACGATCGTCTGAATCCATCTGAAGTCACGTTAAATGACTGATTTGTTTTTCCTCCGTATTGAACTCAGAATAAAGTTTTTAGTAAACAAAAACATTTTGTGTTTTTTCTTTAGCTGTGACACTTTTGATCGGGCAGTTTGTGACGGTGATACGGTACCTCTTTAGGACGCAGCGAGCGCAGGTACGTCTTCAGGTCTCCTCTCGTCATCAGCTCCATGATGACCAGAGTGGGTTGACCCTGAGAGACCACGCCCAGGAGACGAACCTGTAACAAACACAGAAAGCTGATCTGACCTGGTAGCTACGCTTCATTCTGCTGAATTTACCTGACGCTGACTATAATCTGGAATCTATTAATCTGACTGATGCGTAGGATTATCTCTAGATAACTGTTTGTACATACGACATGATGGCAGTTAAACTCCTTCATGACCGAGGCTTCATTCAGAAACTCGATCCTCTCCCTCATGCTGGCAGACTCGTTGACAGTCTTGATGGCAACTCGTGTCTCTGGTTCATCTTTGACCACGCCCTTCGCCATGCCCTCGTACACCATCCCAAATGAGCCCTGGCCAAGCTCCCGATTCAGCGTGATCTTCTCCCGGGGAACCTCCCACTCGTCTGGGACATACACTTCACAGAAAATGGTTTTCTGTTAATGTTAACGTTACATCTTCCCACTACCTTCACAACACACACAGACATCACTCACTTTCTGCAGCGCTGAAGTATTCAGGGTTAACCGAAGCGTACAGGACACCCTTTCCCAGCCGGTCGCTGTTTCTGTAATAAAAGAAGTGTTTTAATGATGCTAAAACATTTAAATAATCTGTTTCATGTTCTTGTTATTTGTTACTTACAGATCAAATACTACGAACCAGTAAACTTCCTAAATGTAACCATTATACTGTACAAAAACAAATACTATTATAAATATCTTCTTTTCTGAACTATAATTAAGAGATAAATGTGTTTTTATTTATGTAAATCTGAATCAAAACAAAATGTTTATAAAGAAACAAAAAGGCTGAACTATCAACATCTTTTTTCTTAGAAGGTAAAAAGTTTTATTTGAAGAATTAGATTTAATTTATTTTTGTATATGAACACACCTTTTCTTGTTGAGGGTAACAGCCACTGTGACCAGAAAACAGATCAGGAGGACGATGGTGATGGGAACAAAGATCGTGGCATAGAAGACGTTTTCATATCCTGTTGGGTTGAAGATCTTTATTAATTTCAATGCTGATGTCACAGATGTGTCTTTTAAAAACAGATTTAAAGATACGTAAGTGAACAAAGTGTGTCTGTCTTACGTTCAGCCACATAAAGATGCAGAGTTTGTGTCCAGGAGCCGTTTCCAGCCAGCGACGTGGCCCTCACTCTGACTGAGTAGTTTCCTGGACTGAGGTTGGACAGCCGAACGCCACGCTGAGCCCGATACGACCGTCCAGATACACACTCATGCTTCTCAGTCTGTTGCACAACACACAGACACACACACACACATCAAGTTACTGTGTTACAAACTAAGATTAAATCCAAGTCAAACAGCTGAGGATGTGGTTTTAATTTGCACAATCTGGATTATGACAGATTAATAAACTGTCTAGTGATGTGACCTGATGTTGAAAACATAAAGGGGGGGTTTGACTATATCAAGCCGTCTTACCTCCGCAGCCAGTTTAAACTTGATCTCATACATGAGGATGAGACCGTTGGGGTGGGGGGGCTCTGACCAGCGCAGAAACACCCAGTTCTCATGGCCCTCCCAGGTCACCTGGCCTGGAATGTCATCAGCCTTTTCTGTGGAACCAAAGTGTAGAACTGAAGTTACCTTCTGCATTCTGGTTAAACCTTCAGCAGTGCAGTAGGATCACTCACACACTCACACACACACACACACACACACACACACACACACACAAGTGTGTTTTGTTATCCTTATGGGGACCGTCCATTGACTTCCATTGATTTTAGTAACTAGATTTATACCTAACCCAAACCCTTTTACTAACCTTAACCATTACTGATCCATAACTAACCCTAAGACTAACTAAAACTCTATTCACACCATACCTATAAACCTAACCCCTAACCCTAAAAAGCGGAGTCCCCCTCATGGGGACCAGGCTTCGGTCCCCACAAGAACCCTCGGACCCCAGAAAGATAGTAAAAGTCAGGAAACGGGTCCCCAGGAGGTCAGAAATACAAACACACACACACACACACACACACACCCCTTTCTAACCTGCAGGTTTGGTTCTGGAGAAGACAAACTCTGCCGCGCTGCAGCGTTGGACCTGTCTGTTGCAGGCGTGAATGTCAATGCGGTAAACGGTGAAGGGCTGCAGGTTTGTGATCTGCAGCTCCCGCTCAGTCACTGCTTGCTCCAGGAACTCGTACTCACGGTCTGCTGGCTCAGAGTCAGCGATGCTGCTATTACCATGTAGAGGAGGAACGGTGCTGCTGTTCACGTGCAGCTGGACACGGCGAGAACGAGTGGCGTTAGCGACGCCAAAAAGATCTCTGCGTCGCCGATCTTGAGGCCTGGAGGTGATAAATGAAAGAAAGGGAAGTTAAATTTAAGGTTAAACCAGCTGTTTTGCATGTGCAGGAAATTACTGTTTTAGTGTGCACGTCTCATACAGTGGGGCAAAAAAGTATTTAGTCAGCCACCAATTGTGTAAGTTCTCCCACTTAAAAAGATCAGAGAGGCCTGTAATTTTCATCATAGGTATACCTCAACTATGAGAGACAAAATGAGGAAAAAAAATCCAGAAAATCACATTGTCTGATTTTTAAAGAATTTATTTGCAAATTATGGTGGAAAATAAGTATTTGGTCAATAACAAAAGTTAATCTCAATACTTTGTTATATAGCCTTTGTTGGCAATGACAGAGGTCAAACGTTTTCTGTAAGTCTTCACAAGGTTTTCACACAGTGTTGCTGGTATTTTGGTCCATTCCTCCATGCAGATCTCCTCTAGAGCAGTGATGTTTTGGGGCTGACGCTGGGCAACACGGACTTTCAACTCCCTCCAGAGATTTTCTATGGGGTTGAGATCTGGAGACTGGCTAGGCCACTCCAGGACCTTGAAATGCTTCTTACGAAGCCACTCCTTCGTTGCCCGGGCGGTGTGTTTGGGATCATTGTCATGCTGAAAGACCCAGCCACGTCTCATTTTCAATGCCCTTGCTGATGGAAGGAGGTTTTCACTCAAAATCTTACGATACATGGCCCCATTCATTCTTTCCTTTACACGGATCAGTCGTCCTGGTCCCCTTGCAGAAAAACAGCCCCAAAGCATGATGTTTCCACCCCCATGCTTTACAGTAGGTATGGTGTTCTTTGGATCCAACTCAGCATTCTTTCCCCTCCAAACACGACAAGTTGAGTTTCTACCAAAAAGTTCTATTTTGGTTTCATCTGACCATATGATGTTCTCCCAATCCTCTTCTGGATCATCCAAATGCTCTCTAGCAAACCGCAGACGGGCCTGGACGTGTCCTGGCTTCAGCAGGGGGACACGTCTGGCACTGCAGGATTTGAGTCCCTGGCGGCGTAGTGTGTTACTGATGGTAGCCTTTGTTACTTTGGTCCCAGCTCTCTGCAGGTCATTCACTAGGTCCCTCCGTGTGGTTCTGGGATTTTTGCTCACCGTTCTTGTCATCATTTTGACCCCACGGGGTGAGATCTTGCGTGGAGCCCCAGATCGAGGGAGATTATCAGTGGTCTTGTATGTCTTCCATTTTCTAATAATTGCTCCCACAGTTGATTTCTTCACACCAAGCTGCTTACCTATTGCAGATTCAGTCTTCCCAGCCTGGTGAAGGTCTACAATTTTGTTTCTGGTGTCCTTTGATAGCTCTTTGGTCTTGGCCATAGTGGAGTTTGGAGCGTGACTGTTTGAGGTTGTGGACAGGTGTCTTTTATACTGATAACGAGTTCACACAGGTGCCATTAATACAGGTAACGAGTGGAGGACCGAGGAGCCTCTTAAAGAAGTTACAGGTCTGTGAAAGCCAGAAATCTTACTTGTTTGTAGGTGACCAAATACTTATTTTCCACCATAATTTGCAAATAAATTCTTTAAAAATCAGACAATGTGATTTTCTGGATTTTTTTTCCTCATTTTGTCTCTCATAGTTGAGGTATACCTATGATGAAAATTACAGGCCTCTCTGATCTTTTTAAGTGGGAGAACTTACACAATTGGTGGCTGACTAAATACTTTTTTGCCCCACTGTACATCTATTTAATTACTGTTGGTTCATCAGACTTTTCATTCCAGGTGGATAAATTATACTTCCTTCTGTTCTTTGAGTATCTGGGTGATCAGCTTTATTTTTATACAATATTTTCATTAATTCACGTTTTATTTAAACCAACGATTCTATGCTCAGTTAAATACAATGTGGACAGTTTATGCAGAACAATGCCACACCAATGCATCAGCAACAAGAGATTACCTGATTTAAAAACATAATCTTTAATATTCAGTTGGCATGAAAAGAGTCAGCTGGAATCACACTGGAATAAAGCCGATTACCTTATAGTAAAAATGGAGTTGTGCAGGAAGTTTTCAAAGACTTTTCTATAAGAGGCATCAGCAGCTTCAGCCTCCAGTTCCTCTACTGATTTGGGGCAGGGGCAGCAAGGCCCTTTATCTACCCCATCAGCATCTGGTTTGGTGGGTTTTGTGTCTTCTTCTTGATCTCCAACCCCTGTGGCAGCAACCCTAATAGGAATCTTCAGCTCTGAGGAAGGAAGAGAAGAATGTAACACCTTGCAGGTGTGAAACTAAACATCAACAACCCTCAATGTGTGTGTGTGTGTGTTACCTTTTGAACAGTAATTGTGCTGATATAGTTCTCGGTCTTCAGCTTGTTGTTGCCATCTTACTAAGTAGTAAGTCTGGTTCCCATTAGGCGAGACAGGGGGTGACCAGCGCACCACCAGCTGAGTGGATGCGTTGGAGTACGCTCGTACATCCTGAGGCAAGGAGGGAGCTGAAAAGGAAGACAAAACTTCAGGAACTGCTGGGAAAGTGCTCTCCTTCAGACGTGGATGCACACCGGCTGCCAGAGCAGCTGTGTTGACTGACGTCACAATAATCCAGTGTTTTTACACTGCAGCTGGATTTATTTTATACAGTCCTCTATTTCATCTAATTAAATCATAGTTGTGTAAATCTGTGTCAATCACAATGCCTTTGAATTGCAGCTGTGTTTATTTGCAAGTGCATCACTTCATCTCTTTACAAAATGTTTGAATGAGACTCTGCAACACAATCACAGGCTGAACCTTGTTTCCAAAATTCTCGTTGGCCTTTAATTTAAAGTCAGAAGGGGTAGTGGTTAAAATGTTCTAGTGCAAAATGGGAGATACCTTCAAGAAGCAAAAACACCATCTAATGTAGCGGATTTCTGGTATCCAATCAAGCTAAGCATCAGTCTGTCCATTCAGGCTGTGTAACTAACTAGAACAGACTTTCTAATGAGTTTCTTTACACTTGTTAAGGAACCAAATGTAATTCAATCATATTCATCAAATTAAATGTTGCAACGGTTGTGAAAATGAACATTTTATGAAAGAAAATGTGTGTCAGAAACAGGTGAAGCTCAAACCCTTCTGACTAGAACATCAATATTTACAATGAGCATGTTTCAGATGTAGATGGGGGAGGAGCTGAAGAGGAATTCAGCTTCCCTCATGAGAAGAACCTTTGTAAGCTGGTATGTTCTCATGAGACCAGGTGTTAACATCAAACTGGTGAATTCAGCTCAGTTTCAGCTTCTGACAGCAGGTAGTTTAAAGGCACAAGCTGCAATTCAGCAGAATCACAATCACAACAATTAACTGTTAAATCTCCATGGAAACAAGGAGAGTGTGGTACACCATGGAAGACAGCAGAGGTCAGTAACGACTGAGATAACCGACTGAAGGTGTGTGTGTGTTAGACAAACCTGTGAGGACCATTGACATTGTTATTACAGTAAAAGTGGGTGAAAACAAAAGGTTAAAGTGTGACTGTCTCCACTGTCCCACTATAGATAATAATAATTAATCTATTAGATTCTCTTTCTCCTTTATTAGTCTTCTTCCCTCCTATACTTTGATCCTACTTGTTTATGTTTATGACCACTATTGGACTCTCTCTCATGCTCATTATTAATCTTTTCCCTTTTATACTGTGACCTTACTTGTTTATTTCTTTGAATCTGTATGACGGTGTTTGCTGCTGGAACCATGATGTCCTGGGAGAAACCTCCCCGAGGGATTAATAAAGTTCTATCTAATCTAATCTAATCTAGAACCCATGCTGTATTTGTTGATGGTTGGTCATGACGGAACAGTTAGGCTTTATGTCAACATGTGAACTGAGTGATGAGGTGTTTCATTTAAAAATTCAGCCCTTTAAAAAGGAATTATTTTATTTTCACTAACGTGTGATGTTTTCTAGTAAGAGAAAAACATTATTATTAAATGATAATGGTTGTTTTGTGAGAACATCATGAAGTCACAATGTTTCCTCTGGAACTTTAAGATGATTCTGTCAGAATACAGACAAGTATCACACATACCAGACGGGCTGGTGCGGATGTAAACAACCTTCGTCTTCGCACCCAGCATGTGTTTGTCTTCCACCATGAGAGTGATGGCTTTAACAAACACGGCGTACTGCGTCCACGGTTTGAGTGCGGACAGCAGAACTCCAGGGTCCGAGTCCTTATCTGGTCTCAGCTCCACATCCACCATGTTCCAGCTGTTGGATCCACAACCGTCCTGCCCCTCGAACTCAGTGATGTTCTGGAACGGCCTAGAAATAAAGAGATAACCTGTTTAACTCTTGCATCTGTAGTTTGTCTGTCACTGAAACAAACCAGGTGCTTTCAGATGTACGTTTTCTGGAAACATCTGTAAATAAACAGGCAAAAAATGCATGTAACAGTAAAGTATTTATGCTTGTCGGTATAGGTCGTGAAAATATTCAGACAAGCAGTTGCAAAAAAAAAAAAATATATACTTTTGTAAGAAAAAAATGTCAACAGTTCAAAATATTAGGAGAAGTTTTCTGTAGAAAAAGTTTGGAGCAACATGAGGCTCTTCAGCTCTCTGAACTAAAACGTCATAAACCTGAACACTGTTTATATTCACAAGGAGAAAAGGAAGATTTTTAGCAGATTTTTCATCCAAATATTTGTAATAAGTGCACAAAGATAATAATAACATAAGTGGGATGGGCTTCCTGTGTGGACATGTTATTATAATTTCACTATGTAAACAATTTTTCACCATTTCAGCACCAGATCCAGCTAAAAGGACTTTTCAGTAGAATGTGTTTCGGATGCAGTGACCAGTGTTGTATTGTTTCTCAACTGTTCTATTTTTGCTTTCTGAATTCTGACTTCATATAAATTTGATTTTCAGGGAGAGTTGGTAAAATAGATCTTTCAAACTGCGACATCATATCATTTACCATACAGACCATGTTTTTTTAAATGTTTTCCATGTTTGAATGAAGCACTACCAGAATTAAAAATCTACTGATAAGGTTTCCTTCGACAGTCGATACTGATCGGCAGCTGATGGTTGATATACAACACATATTTAAATTTTAATTTACAGCATATCTGTAGTTTACATTTCACACAATGTAAAACAACTACATGAATAAATACAGTGTTTACAGAATGTAACAAAACTTAAAGGACCTCAAACATGTAAAACACAAACAGAAGAGAACTCTAGCTTTGAAAAGAGGCTGATACAAAATAAACCTAAAAAATGTAAAACAAAAAAAAATTAAATGTATTCAGTAATTCACTTTTTGTACTAAATGAATCTGTAGCTTAGAGTGACATTTTGTGGACGAGGAAGAAACGGGACGAAGTAGAAACGAGAGCGTCGTGTTAATTTTCTCTCACTGCGTATTTATTCTAATGTTCTACTTTAAATGTATTAAAGTATAAAGGCAGATCAACTGTCATATAAAACTCATTTTATTACTTTTACCTCCTGTGGGATAATAAAAAATAAATATTAAATGTTTACGTTACACATCAGTGGCTGACTGAACTACATGACTGAGTTTATGGAAAAATGTGTTTATGTTGAACAGATACTGACTCCTGCATCTCGTCAGAACATGAAACTCGACGCGTAAACCGAGTCCCGAAACGACGTGATGAATTCCAGCAAACTACAGCTGTTTGTTTCAGGCCACTCGGCGTAATGGAACGAAGGGAACGTCTTTTCATAGACCACACGCGATGGCATGTGTGAACCAATCAGGAGTGAGCTGGATGCTCAGCGGCGAGGGGCCGGCCGTGGAGGAGCCATGGGGCGGTGGGAGGAGCTTAGCCCATAGCCGGCCTGAGAGGCAGTAACAGAGCATAGTGAGCGGTTGACTGGGTGATTGTTGTATCTCCACAGCAAAAGCCGTGACACGCTGTCAAACTCTATCCATGTTCACAGAAAAAAGGAGAGCGCCAACTCGTTCCTGGAAACGGTGGTAAATGTGGGTAAACTGCACTGCTGATGGCGTCACGCCACGAGTACTGAAACTGGGTTTATTCTTTGCATCAGAATGTTTTGTTATCATTACTTCCATAGATTAATGTATAGATGATTATTCAGTTTTATTATAACTTTTCTGACTGTTGTGTTATGTCACCTTCCCTTTAACGTAAACAGAGAACTGGCTGCAACTGCAGAATTTTAAACACAAACACGGCCAATGGATGACTCTTTCATTAGTTAGTTGATTAATCAGCCCGTATTTCAACAGATTATTGTCTTTAAACAAATTAAATAACAGAGGAATGAATTTTCTTCTGGCGTCTGTTCAGTAAAGATCAGCTCTGAGAAAGGAGCTGCAAACAACCGAAACACAAACTTACGCCTCCTTGTAGTAAACTATAAAGCTGATGAGGTCTCTGTAGTCTGGAGGACGATAACGCTCCCATGTCAGCTTGATCCTGGTGCTGCTGGTGCTATTGGAAGTGAACTGCAGGATGGTGCTTTCACCTGAGAGACAGAAAAAAAGTGAAGTTTAAGTACTTCAATGTGTCTGTGCTTAATTAGGCAGCAATTAGTCCTGTTGAACGTGTGATGTCGTAAATAACATATGGTTCTGAGAGGAAATCAGCTTAAAAGAGGTGTTTGCACACAGCTCTTAAAGTGCACATATACAGGACATAGTAATTTAAATGTTTGTGGTTTCTGGAGCAAAGTTCAGTTTGACTCTTACAGCTGGCTCGGTCGCCATTGTTACGGAAGTCTGTCTCATCAAAGCGGCCCTGGATGCCAGTCTTGTCCCACATCTTGCGGATCTCAGTCATGCAGAGCTTCGGGTTGGCTCTGAAGAACAGTTTTCCTGTTTTTATGGTCAGGTTGTGCTGCTTCCAGTCCCAAAGATACTGAAGCTGCTGGTTGTCAAATGCTGAGAAGGCATACAGGCTGGAAGGAGAAACAAGACAAGCTAAGTCAACAGAGCCGAACTCAGCACTGTTTCTGATCTGCGTTTATCAGTTCAGCCTGGCAGAAAGAAACTATCACCACTCTGATTTCAGTGTTGTGTCATAATTTTGCTTCTCCAACAGATCTAAAGTTCTATGATTTACTCAGACATTGAAGGGATCCTGTTGACAGGATGGAGTTGTTTTTTTACAGAATAAGGAGTTTATAGCCTTTGGGTAACACCCAGACATCAAGGAATGACAGTAATGTGGACCTTGGGACAGCGAGACTCCCCTGAACGAAAAGACAAACAGATGAAGGAGGGAATGAAGGTCTTTGAATGACCCTGACAAAATCTTTCCTCAGACTGTTGGAGGTGGAGCTGCTTTCAAGGTCTGTGAAATGAGCTAATTATCAGATTTTTCAATTAGCAAAAAAAGATTGTCAAGTAAAATGTTCTTATACTCGACAGGTGCACTTGATCTGAAGTGGTTTTAAGTGTTTGGGCTGGATAAAAAAAATCTGTTAAACTGCAACAGGACTTGAAAATATGCAGATTTGGCACAAAGCCTTTAGATTCCTTTCAAAGTGCTCAGAGAGGCTGAAGAATCCACAACAGATTCAGGTCTTTAGATATTTATTTTCAGACAGTTTGTTTACTGCTTCCAGAACCTTTCAACAAACACAAGCATGGATGTGTTTTTCTTCTTTCTTACTCCCTTCAGTGGCTTTACTGGTGTTGAGTCTATTCATGAATATTTTGAACTTTAAGGGACTTTCGTTGTACCACGCGTAAAACCAATAAAATACTCTTTTCACTTTGTCATATATTGTTGTGTCAAGCACACAGGTGCAGCCCAGACCCCCCCCCCCCCCCCCCCCC